>JAVJIF010013538.1:0-115845 GCA_038442645.1 Agave tequilana | reverse complement strand
ATGTATATGAATGAAATACAAAACACATATAAACCATATAAATTTGTTTTGATGAACTCTACTCATGAAACATAAAGATGTTAGATGAAAATACAGCTAGGGGGTGAATAGGTGTACTAACTAATCTAATGACAAATGATGTGGAATTAAAACTTAATTGCAACAACACTATGTGTAACCAAAGAGTGTAGCCGAATTCTCGATGAAGGGCTCTAGACTGTCTCCTCGAGATTCCTCTAAATAAGAGTGAGGGTGTTATATGAAGCTCTCTTGGTTCAACACAAGTATGGGCACACAAACAATACCAAGCATGTATGAGGTATGAGCAATATAAAGCAATGCAAGATATAAGAAAGATAGATTTAGAGATAGTAGATCAAACGCAAACACCAAGATATGTTCGAGGTTCGAGCCACTGCTCTACATCCCCGCCTTCACACAGAAAGATTTCCACTACGTCCATACAGGACCTCCCACAAAGGGAGCCTCTACTGAGGAATTTATAATTACAAAGTTAGAGTATACACTCCTCTCTCCGATACAACCACCTCTACACAAGAGGGATAAGGCACAAAAAACCAAATCACAATCTCAATCACCTCTACACAAGAGGGACAATGCACAAAGCCAAAGTAAAGAAGAGATTACAAACTGATGATAACAAGTGATCACAAACATACTTGTGATCACAATAGACCACAAACAATATTTCTCACAAAAAACAAGATCATATAGATAAGATAGAGATGATAGCTCAAGTGTGAGAAAACAGGTGTTTGAAAAACAAATCACAAAGAAAAATACTTAGGAAAAATACTAGATAGAAATAGAAATGAAGATCAAAAACTAATTTCCAAAAAGACTCTATGATTTTTTCAACCCTTGAAAACAAAATATAAGATAGAGATTTGAAGCACAAAAACTCTTTTGAAACTCTAAGAAAATGGGCAAGATGGCACTAGAAAATGTTTTCTCTTGAAACCAAAACTTGATTTTCAATGAAATTATTGTTGTATTAAACTCAATCCTAATGACCCCTTATATAGGTTTTAGAAGAGTAAACATAGTATAGTTTTACTAGGATAAAAGAGGAAAAAATTGACCCTCAAAATCAACTTTCCACGTTTAAAATTAAACATGTTTAAAAAAATGTTTTAAATAAAAGAGCCATTTCTGGCAATCTGGTAGACGTACGGTCGACCGGCCGGTCGATCGGCAGATTAAAAAATCCGACCGTTGGCCCCGCGGTCGACCAGTCGGCCAACAGTAACAAACAAAGCTAAAACTAGTTACAGTCGGTCGACCGCCCAGCCGATCGGGAACGTGCACAACGTGCACACCCCCAATTGCCAGAACTCCAGTCGATCGTTCTGGCCTGTAATAGGCACGTCGGACCGCCGGTCGACCGACCTAGGCCAAAACAGATATAAGCTCTTTTGAAGAAACAAAAAATTTTCAAATATTTTTTATTTGGATTTTGGGAGATAGAAACCATGCTTATCCATTAGATACAAGTTCTAAACAATGATACAAATATTTAGAAAAATATAGAACAAGTATCAAAGACCAAACATGTTAAAAATCATTCTTTTGAAAACGTGCATTTTTGTGTGTGTATATTCTTGAGCATATAAATACTATCGATCTTTACGTAAGATCTGAACACAACTAAACTACAAACTGAAGTCTTCTTTTAGAAGCCCTTCTCCAAGCCGACTCGATCCAAACACGATCCAAAGAGATTGACTCTAACCGAGTGCTGATGCGATCTTGATGCGCGAGCTCTTGAATCTACATGTGTTAGCTCAAAAACTCTTGTTGAAACTAAGCACCTACTATGATCTTGATTACTAACTGAAACTATATAAATACAAGATCATTAGTAACTACATGAGTTAATCATCATCAAAACTAGAGTGATGAGCTTTGGGCCAACAGTATATTTGAAACTCAAAACCAAAACGGTATTTCCTAAAACTAAAACTATTCTATGAAAACACAATATAAATTTAAGTGTGTGTGTATATGAGCTTGAGGAATCCACAACTAATCTATCCTTTACATTTTATCTAAAAATAAAATCTTAACACTTACAAACATGACTCAAGTCTTCACGAAAATCTTTCTTGAAAATTCTTCTCCTTCTTGACTTGGTCCAAATCTTGATCTAATGAGCTAGACTCCTCTTGAGAACTTGATGTGATCTTGATGCGCGAGCTACTGAATCAACACGTGCTAGCTTCAAAACTTGATTTTGATTCTTTTGTTAAAGCTAAACACCTGCTGAGATTTTGATTAAATATCTGAAACTAAATAGACACAAGATCATTAGTATTATAACTACATGAGTTAATCATCATCAAAACTAGAGTGATGCGCCTTTGAGCCAATAATCTCCCCCTTTTTGATGATGACAAAACTCATGGGGGTTATATATGCATGGAGTAAAGATAAGCTTCATAGAAACTCCCCCTTAACTCATGCATAACAAAAAAACATAAAGATATTCAATAAAAGCATAAAACTAAACAAACATATATGCATAAACAGAGATATAAACATGCATATAAAACTCTCAAAATTCTTCTCCCTCTTTTTGTCAATTCATCAACAAAGGGGTGATGACATTCAAACAATAAAGATGTATAAACGATATACATTCATGAAGATGAGAGACGTAAAGTTAGCTTCCCCTGCATACATGCATTACATGAAAAAGGGATGACTAGACTCTAACCCATATAAAGCATAACATACAATATATAAGCGGAGATGTTAAGCTACCCCTACGCACATTTATCACGTAAAGAAGGTCAAGCTCCTAAATACGAGTTACACTCAACATGAATCTATATATAGAGAAGATATTAAGCTCTCCCTGCATATAGACAATACATATCAACAAATAATTTTTGATAATACTTAAAACATTTTGAAATTTCTTAAGTCAACAAAATGAATTATGATACCAATGAAATCAAATTGTAGTTAACAAAATAAATGTTGGTACCACTTGTCAAAATTTTTTTTAAGAGACCAATATAAGATTTTGATACCAATTGAAGGTGAAATATGAAGTACATTTTGATACCAAATAAATATCATTTGAAATCAATGTATAAGCTTGTAAAAATACCAATTACCATTTGGAATAAAATCAAGCTTAACATAAATAATTTGTGCTTTAAGAATGTAAAGGCATTGTAAAACAAGATAATCAAATCAATATATGTATGTATGAAATTTGAAATACCAATTGAAATTGATACTAATTGAAATTTGAAGCATACATATATAAGAAACACATATGAGCATACAAAAATAAATGATATGAAGATCATGTGTATAACTCATAGCTACCACCCTTTTCATACATAAGTTAAAAGATATTCAATAAGGGTATACAAGGCATGGTCGCCCATTCAACCGCCCTTTAAGGGTAGAAGTTTTCAAAAATAAGATTTAAAAATAGTTTTAAATTGAAAACACTATCAAGTGAAGAATAAATAACTAGCTTAAAGTAATTTTTAAAAAACTAGTTAAAGATCCTTCAAATATGAAAACAAATCACATATCCAATGAAGCATGTAAATACATAAGAGTTAACACTCGAAATCTATAAATCTCATAAATGCTCATGAAAATAAGGTCATGAGTAAACAAAATAAATGTGAGTGTATAAGAATCAAGTGAACAACATATTCATGAAAATAATCAATAAGGTTCAAAATAAACAGAATTTCTTTTATCAAAATATGAAAATCATCAAAACCAAAATTTTCATCAAAATTAAACAAGCATCAAGGTATATGTATGTTTTATCGAAACTAAAAAATATACATACATTCTTAACTCAAATGAGTCTATCAAAGAACTTTGCATGAAGGCAAGTGACTCAAGGGTATACATGTATATTTATTAGTTTTAGACAAAATAACATATACATGAAGCAAACATGTACAAAAATAGAGAAACAAGTATAAATGAATGAATCATCAAAACTAGGTTACACATGTACATGTAATGATTACAAATGAGCAATGAAGTACAAACATATAATAATCAAGTGTAGCTCACTACTTGTACAAGTATAAACACAAGTTTTAACAAAAACTACATTTAAACAAGTAATCACCACATGAAGTACAAAACATAATCATTTAACATAATGAGCATTGAAACCAAGACATGCTAAAAACATTATATGAAAACATGTAAATAAAAATGGGAGTTAGAGATAGTTACCAAAACCAATGAGCCAATCTCTAGGTCTCCAAACTATGGTGGTCCTTTCCACCAAACATCCTTGATAGCGATGCATTAATTTGGTATATCCATCTAGCTCAAGCATCACCACCAAGGCACCATACCTCTCACGTCACGTGAGAGCCCACACCTACATCAAACACAAGAGGTGGGGATTTTGGGACCTATTTCTTTTTGGGTTCACGGGAGTTAGTATCATAAGGAACCTAAACATTTTTATTTGTAAAATTTATATGATTTATCTTATCAAAACAAAACTTTGCTAAATGGCTTTTGCGGCCGCAATATGTATATGTGTACACTCTACCATACATATGAGAATGGGTATAATCATGGTATACATGAGGTGTATGCCGTGTAGGATGTGCATGCATGTGTGAAATTTGTTTCTTACGAAACATAGATTACAATTTATTGTGTTTAAATACATATTGGCTCAAAGTGGAGCCCATACAATCAATTCTATTTTTCAAGATATGAATCTCATTTTTATCAAAAGAAGGTGCAATGTTATTAGCATGAGAGACATGACAATAATGAAAATCAACAATCTTTTCTTTTAAAACAATTTTCTTTTTCAAAGAGTTATTTTCTTCAAAAATAATCTCTCTTTCTTTTTCTACCAAAATAATTTTATTTTTCAATGAATTGTTTCCTTCACAAATGTCATTTAATTTTGAAGACAAGGAAATATTCTCCTTTTCAAAAATTTATTTTCTTTTGAAACACATTCAAATTTAGTTTTAAAGGAATCATTTTGTTTTAACAAAGAAGTGTTTTCCTTTTTCAACTTATTATTTTTAATTTTTAATAAATCACATTATTCAAGAAGTTTTTGACAAAAAGATGCAAGCTCATCATAAGCATGTCAATATCTTCTTCTAGTTCGAATTCGAAATTTACCTCAAGGGGGTCATCCCCTTAGACCATGGAGTACGTGTTGGAAGCATCACTTCCATTATCCAAATCACTCCCTATATAGTGTTGCTTTTTTCACCAAGGGATATAAGTATGTTCCATACTACAAAAGCCGAGTCAAGTTAGCAATCATAGATAAATATTCATCATTTAGAATAGATTTAAAGCATGAATGGCTTTGCATTAGCCTCAAGGTTTTTGCTATGTAAATAATAAAAATCTTTAATAGTGACAAAATAAACATGAATTCCTAAGACTTTGAGGTATATTGACATCTTAACTTTCCAAATTAGGTTGTTAAGAATATTAAACATGGGAGGTATCATAAAATCTATATGTGTGTGTAAACAAATATTGTGATTAGCTAAAATGAGGATCTTTAACTCAAGGTTGTTAGACCCAAATCAAGAGCACCAAGTTCTGATACCAATTGAAATATATCTAGAGGGGGGGTGAATAGGTGTACTAGCTAATCTAATGCAAATGATGCGGAATTAAAAATTATTTATGCAAACTAAAGCTATTAAGTTAACATACAAAGTATAACACAAGAGTATAGCCGAATTCCCGGTGAAGGGCTCTGGACTATCTCTTCAAGATTCTTCTATATTAAGAGTTGAGGTGTCACTATGGCTCTCTTAGTTGAATACAAGTGTGAGCAAATAATCCCAAGCATATATCTTTGAGCACAAAATATATCAAGCATATAATGAGATAAACAATATCGGCATGCAAGATATATAAACACAAGTGAGAGAGAGATGAGCAATTGCAAACACGGGAGAATTGTTTCGAGGTTCGAGCACCCTTACTCTACGTCCCACTTTTAACACTATGAAGGATTTTCACTAGAATCGATCGTACAAGATCACTCATTGCCGCAACACCTACAACGAATCATACTAGAACTCTTAGACCCGCAAGTCCCTCACTTGTTCCCGCAAGAACAACACACGCAAATACACTAGCTTGCTGAGGCCGCACCTCTACACCGAGCTCCCACAAGAACTCATCATAACACGCTACAAGTTTGCCTCCTCAAATACAAGATGAACACTTAGTGATCTCTACACTTTGATCACCTAAAAATACTCTCACAACAAAGTTCCTATAAGGTAGATATCGTAATGCAAAGCTCAAGTTTGTGTGAGAAAAACAAGATAAAGTTGTGGTGGAAAACTCAAAAAATCTCTTTTGAAAACACTCTTGAAAACTCTTCTTCCGATATGGAAATATTAGCCCTAAAACAAGTGGAGAAAAACTCTAAGAGAGGTAGGAAAGACTAGCTTTTAAACCCTTTATAAATCTTGTGTAAAATAACCCAAAACAGCCCCCTATATAGACTTCAAAAATATAGTCGTTGGGGTCAAATCTGCAGGTTAGATGACCTATCGGTCGACCGACCGGTCGACGATCATATTTTTGACCATTGAGGCCTGTCGTTTGACCATCCGGTCGACCGCCCCCTGCTATTGACCTGTCGGTCGACCGAGGCCAGATCCAGAGAGCAAAGCTCTCTGGCCGGTTGACCGCCCGATCGACCGGGGCTTAACTCTCTGGATCGGTCGACCTCCCGGTCAACCGGCCCTCAAGCCAAAAGATGTGCACGTGTCTATGCACATCGGTCGACCGCTCGGTCGACCGACATCTGGATCGGTCGACCGCCAGAAGGCCAGGTCTGAAATTTTCATGATGAAAACTTGGTTTTATAAACTCTTATAAAATCCTATAAAATCACTAAAAATCTACAAAAATAAGTTCATTGAAATACTTTGAAGTACAAATATGTGTGATAAAAAATCAACACATATTACAAACATTTCGAACCATTTTTGTGATATAAAAATTTAGCTTTAAACAAAAACCCATATTTTTCAAAATCAATCTTCAATTTGAAAAATGAATTTTTCCAAAACTTCTTCAAATACAAAAACAATATATTTTAAATACTTTTGAAGCTTAGTGTGTATGGATATAATCCAATACACATATAACATGAAATATCGATGTTTTTGACGTTAAGCTCTAAAATAAGTTTTCATAGATACAAAACTCAAAACACATGATATATAAACGTCAAATAAGTTTTTCTAAACATTTGAACCAATAATGTATATGGATGAAATCCAAAATACATATAAACCATATAAACTTGCTTTGATGAACTCTAATCATGAAACATAAAGATATACACTTTGATACTCAAAACTAAAACGGTATTTTCTAAAACTAAAACTATTTTATGAAACACAATATAAAATTTTGTGTGTGTGTATATGAGCTGAGCAATCCACAACTAATCTATCCTTTATATTTTACATAAAAATAAAATCTTCACACTTATAAACATGACTCAAGTCTTCACGAAAATCTTCTCTTGAAAATCTTCTTCTCCTTCTTGATTTGGTCAAACCTTGATCCAATGAGCTAGACACCTCTTGAATACTTGATGCGATCTTGATACGTGAGCTCTTGAATCAACACATGCTAGCTTCAAAACTTGACTTTGAATCTTTTGTTGAAGCTAAACACCTACTAAGATCTGAAAAACACCTAGAAGGGGGTGAATAGGTGTAAATGCTAATCTAATGATCTTTTTAAACAAGTATGTAAAAATGATGCAACGGTCACTCAAAACAAGAAATTGAAGCCGAATTCCCCGTGAAGGGCTCTAGAACTTCTCCTCTTTGATTCCTCTAGATTTATGAGTTGAGACGCGTAATTGCTTTCTTGTTGTGATGAGTAAAGACCGAAAATGCAAAGAATGAAATGAATGCAATAATGAAGTGCACACAAGATATATCTCAAGAAGGAAATGTAAAGCAATAAAGAAGCAAAGTGGAAATCAATCGCAAACACAAAGGATTTGTTTCGAGGTTCGAGCCACCGCTCTATGTCCCCGCCTTCACCACCGTGAAGGGTTTCCACTATATCCACCGAGGAAATTACAAAGGTCTACCGAAGACTGGAGTACCGAACTCCACCAATTACAATCCTCTATCGAAGAGGGATCTCAACACAAGAAGGAACAAGTAACCAAGTGATCAATAAGGATCACAAACTTCTCTTTTACAACTTCCTTATAGAATGAGGAGGATTTTGGCTCAAGAAGTGTAGAGAAAAATTCAGTTGTAAAGTAGTACTAAATAGCTTGAAAAATAACTGAAAACAAATAGCCAAGAATGCACTTAGAGAATTGAAAGCCTTTGAAAACTTTTTCTTTCTTTTGGAAACTTGAAAACTAGGAATTTTTTTTCTTATAATTTGCAAGTGACCAATCCCCTCTATTTATAGGGATTAGAGGAAATCAAAACATGATTAAAACTAACTTATTAGGTCAGAAAGTAGCCCCCAAAAATTCAAAGAGATCAGATCAACACATCCCAATCAAATCAAGAAACCAGAAATCAGAAAAGTAGCCGTTGGGGGCTGCAGGCGGCTGTCGGTCAACCGGCCCGGTCGACCGACAGTCCAATTGGCAAACTAGCCGTTGGACTCGGTCGACCGGTCGGTTCGATCGGCAGACTAAAGAAAAACTTCTCTTTGTTCTGTCGGTCAACTGGCTCGGTCGACCGACAAAACCCGAGAGCAAAGTGATTTCAGTTGGTCGACCGGACCGGTCGACGACAGACGTGCACAAACGTGCACGCCCTGACCACAAGGCTCGGTCGACCGGTCCGGTCGACCGATCAGGCCTGAAATGGACCGGTCGACCAGCCCGTTCGACCGACAGGCCTGATACAGGATTTTTATAGGAAATTATTTGAACTTTGAAACATTTTCAAAATAATTTTGTAAGGATATATGATTAAGTATCATGCTATAAAGGTTGGTATACATGATATAAACAAGATATAAAATTTATAAAAATTTTGAGTCATGTAAAACCACCAAGGCAAGAACTTAAATCAAATACCAAAACAAAACCGTATTTTGGAAAGTGTGTGTGAGTTTTCTTGAGCCAACTTAACACAGCCTCATTCTTTAACAAACTAATTCTTACATAGGTTCTAGGTGACTACAAGGTCTTCAAGTGGGCTTCTTCATATGTGATCTTGAAAGCTTGATATCTTGATCCCGAAATGAATCAACTTGAGTCAAAATGACCTTCCTTTAGGGGAAGAACACTTCATGAATCCTTAGAACCCTGAAACATACTTAAACACTAAAAATGATTAGTACAAATAACTATATATGTTTTGTAATCATCAAAACTCAAAAATCGGTTGATTGTAACCTTGGGCCAACAATCTCCCCCTTTTTGATGATGACAAAACATATGAGTTATTTTTTTTAAAAAATGAGAAAGGAGCTTGGAAGCTCCCCCTCAAATCATGCTATGTATAAATGAATGGCTATATACATAAAGGATAGAAACTAAGAATTTTGGCATAAGAGAGACATAGGAATACAAAACACATTTCTCAAAAATTCTTAACACAAACACTTAACCTTCAAAAACCAAATCTCAAAACTAACTTGTTATTACTTAAAACTCAAAAACTCAAAAACTAACTTGTTATAACTCAAAAGTCCAAAATGCATAACTCCAAAGTATTAAAACTCAAAATGCATAATCCCAAACTCAAAATAAGCTATTTTTTTCTCCCACTTTTTGTTATACATCAAAAAAGGGTAAACATAGTTGAAAATTTTCTTCATGATTCCATAACACAAACATTCAATTCACCACAAATAAAGGAAAATCTAGCATAGTCTAGTGGTTTTGTAAAAATATCAGCAAGTTGAAAATCGGTAGAAACATAATTAATATCAATATCACATTTCTCATAATGATCTCTAAGAAAGTGATACCGAATGTCAATGTGCTTACTTTTACTATGTTGATTTGCATTTTTAGTCATATGAATAGTACTAGTATTATCACAAATATTTTAATATGGTCAAAATGCAAATCATAGTCAAGGAGAGTATGTTTCATCCAAAAAACTTGTGCATAATAAGCTCCGGCCGCAACATACTCCGCCTCGGCGGTTGAGAGGGCTACCGAATTTTGCTTTTTGGAAGACCAAGAAACAAGAAATTACCAAGAAATTGACATGTTCCACTTGTACTCTTCCTATCCACTCTACAACCCGCATAATCGGCATCCGAAAAACTCGTCATGAAAAATTGTCCGGTCTTCGGATACTACAAACCCACTTCAATTGTGCCCTTAAGATATCTAATAATGCGTTTTACCGCAATCAAATGGGATTCTTTAGGACAAGATTGAAATCGAGCACAAAGACAAACAGAAAACATAATGTCCGGCCTACTAGCCGTCAAATACAACAAGCTACCAATCATGCTACGATAAAACTTAATGTCTACACTTGTACCTTGTTCATCTTTGTCAAGCTTTGTGGTAGTTGCCATGGGAGTTTTGCTTGTTTTAGCCCCTTCATGCCCAAATCTCTTGATTAGTTTCTTCGTGTACTTGGCTTGATTGATGAAGATCCCATCTTTCCTTTGCTTGATTTGGAGTCCAAGGAAGTAGTTAAGCTCTCCCATCATAGACATCTCGAATTCTTCCTTCAGCATGATTCAAAAACTTGGCAAAGATTTTCATTAGTAGAACCAAAGATGATATCATCCACATAAATTTGAACTATAAGTATATCATTTTCAACATGTTTAGTAAACAAAGTAGTATCTATTTTTCCTTTCTTAAAACCATTAGAAATTAGAAAAGAGAAAGTCTTTCATACCAAGCCTTAGGGGCTTGTTTTAAACCATAAAGAGCTTTGTCAAGTTTGAAAATAAAATCCGGATGTGTAGGATCAACAAACTCGGGGGGGTTGTTCAACATACACCTCCTCTTCAATAAATCCATTTAAGAAAGCACTTTTTACATCCATTTGAAAAAGCTTAAATCTTTATAAGAAGCAAATGCAAGTGTCATCCGTATGGCTTCAAGCCGTGCTACGGGTGCAAAAGTTTCCTCAAAATCGATACCTTCGACTTGAGTGTAACCTTGGGCAACTAACCTAACTTTATTCCTAATAACATTTCCCGACTCATCCAACTTGTTCTTAAAGATCCACTTAGTACCAATTGTTGGTCTATCGTGGGGCCTAGGAACAAGATGCCAAACTTGGTTGCGGTCGAATTGATTGAGCTCCTCTTGCATGGCTAGCAACCAATATGAGTCGCCCTCGACTTCGAGGATGTTCTTGGGTTCAAAGTGAGAAATAAAGCATAGTGTCCACAAAAGTCATGAAGTTTAGAACGAGTAGTTACCCCTTTAGATACTTCACCTATAATAAGATCCTTGGGATGATGTGGATTGTATCTCCAATCTTTTGGAAGAGGTTGAGTAGGCTCCACTTCAACTTCTTGAATTTCATTTCCTTGAGCCTCATTTTCTTGAAGTTCATTTCTTTCATCATCCTTTGGCATGTCTTCAATGGTAGGTGAGTCCTTCAAAGTAGCTCTCTCCATGTCTTCATTTAAAGAATCTATTTTTACAACATTCTTAACAAACATATTAGATTCCTCAAACTTTACATGTATAAATTCTTCAATAGTCAAAGATAACTTATTGAAAACTCTATAAGCTTTACTAGTATTTGAATAACCAACAAAAATTACTTCATAAGACTTTGCATCAAAGTTACCTAAATTATCTTTTGTATTCAAAACAAAGCATTTACATCCAAATACCTTAAAGTATGAAACATTTGGTTTTCTAGAAAAATAGATCTCAAAAGATATTTTTGAAGTATTTTTACATAAGAAAACTCTATTTGATATATAGCAAGATGTGTTAACGGCCTCGGCCCATAAATAATGAGGGAGACCATATTCATTTATCATTGTCCTAGCCATCTCTTGTAATGTTCGATTTTCCTCTCAACGACTCCATTTTGTTGTGGAGTTCTAGGACAAGATAGTTCATGCTTAATTTCATGTTCTTCACAAAAAGTGATAAAGGGTAGGTTATTGAATTCACCACCTCTATCACTTCTTATTCTTAAAATAGAAGAATCTTTTTCTTTTTCAACTCTTTTCTTAAAGGCTTGAAAATATGAAAAGGCTTGAATTTTGTGTTCCAAAAAGAAAACCCATGTAAAACGCGAGAAATCATCAACTAAAACAAAAGCAAAACGATTCCCACTTAGACTTTTAGTTTGAGTAGGACCAAACAAATCCATATGGATCAACTCCAAGGGACGTGATGTCATGATATTCTTGATTGACTTGAAAGAGAACTTGGTTTGTTTCCCAAGTGGCACGCGTCGCAAACGCGGTCCTTTTCAAAGTTCAAGTAAGGAATACCTTTCACCATTTCCTTGTTGTTTAATCTAGATAGATGGTCAAAAGAAATGTGGCCTAATCTTCTATGCCACAACCAAGAGTCATCATCGAGGTCTTTCAAACAAGTAGCATTGCATAGCATATTAGACATGTCAATCATGTATACATTGCTTTCACGAAAACCGGAAAATATACATGTGTTGGATAGTCTATCAATAACTTTATAAGCTATGTTACCAAAAACAACATCAAAACCTTTATCACAAAGTTGACTAACACTCAAGAGATTATGCTTGAGGCCATCAACTAAAACAACATTTTCTATTAAAGGGGATGTACCAAGTTTAACATTACCAATACCGATGATTTTTCCCTTGGCATCATCTCCGAAAGTGACAGTGCCACCTTCATGGTACCTTGATAGGGTTGCAAAGTTGTTGATATCCCAAGTCATGTGCCTTGAGCAACCACTATCAAGATACCACAATCTTTTACGTCGTTGGGCTTTGGAATGTACCTACATCATTTAGCAAATCCGTTGACTTTGGTTACCAATTTTTCTTGGGTCCTTGAAAGTTAGTATTCCGAACCAAATATTATTATGCGAAGCAATTAGCCTATCATAGCAAAATTTAACCAAATGACCTTTACAGCCACAATATGTGCATAAAAATACTTTACCATACATGAATGCATGATGTGTGTGTGGAGTGTGGGTATGTTTAGGATGCTTGGCATGATGTAAAGGTTGTGATTTATGAACATGAGCATGAATAGCATGTGAATGTTTCTTAGGGACTTGTTTCTTAGGAAACATAGCCTCTAGTCTATTCTTATCAAATTCACATTTTTTTTAAAACTACTCCTAATGAATCAATTTTCTCTTTTAGCATGAAAATTTCATTTTATCAAATTGTGAAAATTTACCTTTGCATGAAATTTTATTGTTATCAAAGTCCTTTTCTGTAGAAACAAGGGTAAAAGCAAATCCTCCTTTTCTTTTGTAAGAGTGAAAACTTTATGATTTAAAGATTCATTTTCCTTTTTCATTTTCAAATATTTCTTTTTGAGAAAATTATAGTTATGTGATAGTTCTTCAAAAGCTTCTCCTAGTTCATCATGGATAGCTCACAATCAATGGAAGTATCTGGAGTTACCTTGCTTGTGCTTTAATTGGCCATGAAGCACATGTTGGCGGTGTCGACATCCTCTTCGGATTCACTCTCTGAATCCCAAGTAGCCTTCAAAGCTTTATTTTGTATGGCTTCTTGGAGGTGGAGGTTTTGGCTTTATCCGGAGATTCCGTAACAATGTGACCCGCTTTTGGCAATTGAAGCAAATAATTTTCTTCTCTTCTTTACCTTGCCATCTTCTTCTAGTATGGAATTTTGCCTTGTTTTACATTCTCCGAACGTTCTTTACAAGAAGTGAAAGCTCTTCATCATCTTCTTCCTCATCATCTTCGTCGGAGTATATGGAATAGCTCTTGAAGGCAATAGCTTTCTTCTTTGAAGGAGCCATTTCTTCTCTTGCTTTTTTCCATCTCATGGGTCTTGAGATTCCCAATGAGACCTATAAGCTCCATCTCTTCCTTGTCATTTAGTTCCTTCAAGGTAGTGGCTTTGACTTCCCAAGATGGAGGGAGAGCACGGATGATCTTCCTCACTCTTTGGTCGTTGTCAATGACGTCACCTAGAGAAGAAAGTCCATTAGTAATCTTTGTAAATTAGTAACCATATCATTTATGGTTTCATTTTCTTGCATAGAAAAATTTCATATTGGGAACGAAGAAGGTCAATTTTTGCCCTCTTAACTTGTGAAGTCCCCTCATGAGTGACAAGCAAGTGAGTCCAAATCTCATGTGCGGATTTGCAATGAATGACTCTAGAGATATCATCATCATTAAGGGCTTGAAGCAAGGCATAGTGTGCCCTAGCATTAGCATCAAACTCCTTTGTGTCAATATCGGACCAAGTGTCCTCATCACCGGTGGGTGCACTAAATGGTTTGGTCACCGCCTTTGCAACCCGGCTTCCTAAGAATTGCAAAAATACAGTCATCTTAACCTTCTATATGGGAAAATAAGGCCATCAAACTTAGGTGGGGTCTTAATTCCTTCGGCCATTTTTACTAAGTGTATAAGGATGAAAGAATGAATAAAGTGATTAGCAATATAGGATCTCTCTAAGGTTGTTAAGCCAAGAGCCTAGAGACCAAAGCTCTGATACCAATTGAAAAATACCTAGGGGGTGAATAGGTGTAAATGCTAATCTAATGATCTTTTTAAATAAGTATGTAAAATGATGCAACAGTCACTCAAAACAAGAAATTGAAGCCGAATCCCCGTGAAGGGCTTTAGAACTTCTCCTCTTTGATTCCTCTAGATTATGAGTTGAGGCGCGTAATTGCTTTCTTGTTGTGATGAGTAAAGACCGAAAATGCAAGGAATGAAATGAATGCAATAATGAAGTGCACACAAGATATATCTCAAGAAGGAAATGTAAAGCAATAAAGAAGCAAAGTGAAATCAATCGCAAACACAAAGGATTTATTTCGAGGTTCGAGCCACCGCTCTACATTCCCGCCTTCACCACCATGAAGGGTTTTCACTATATCCACCGAGGAAATTACAAAGGTCTACCGAAGACCGGAGTACCGAACTCCGCCAATTACAATCCTCTACCGAAGAGGGATCTCAACACAAGATGGAACAAGTAACAAGTGATCAACAAGGGATCACAAACTTCCCTTTTACAACTTCCTTATAGAATGAGGAGGATTTTGGCTCAAGAAGTGTAGAGAAAAATTCAGTTGTAAAGTAGTACTAAATAGCTTGAAAAACAACTGAAAACAAATAGCCAAGAATGCACATAGAGAATTGAAAGCCTTTGAAAACTTTTTCTTTCTTTTGGAAACTTGAAAACTAGGAATTTTTTCTTATAATTTGAAAGTGACCAATCCCCTCTATTTATAGGGATTAGAGAAATCTAAACATGATTAAAACTAGCTTATTAGGTCAGAAAGTAGCCCCCAAAAATTCAGAGAGATCAGATCAACACATCCTAATCAAATCAAGAAACCAGAAATCAGAAAAGTAGCCATTGGGGGCTGCAGGCGGCTGTCGGTCGACCAGCCCGGTCGACCGATAGTCCAATTGGCAAACTAGCCGTTGGACTCGGTCGACCGGTCGGTCGACCGACAGACTAAAGAAAAGCTTCTCTTTATTCTGTCGGTCGACTGGCCCGGTCGACCATAAAAACCCGAGAGTAAAGTGATTTCAGTCGGTCGACGGACCGGTCGACCGACAGACGTGCACAAACGTGCACGCCCTGACCACAAGGCTCGGTCGACCAGTCCGGTCGACCGACAGGCCTGACACAAGATTTTTATAGGAAATTATTTAAACTTTGAAACATTTTCAAAATAATTTTGTAAGGATATATGATTAAGTATCATGCTATAAAGGTTGGTATACATGATATAAACAAGATATAAAATTTATAAAAATTTGAGTCATGTAAAACCACCAAGGCATGAACTTAAATCAAATGCCAAAAACAAAACCGTATTTTGGAAAGTGTGTGTGAGTTTTCTTGAGCCAACTTAACACAACCTCATTCTTTAACAAACTAATTCTTACATAGGTTCTAGGTGACTATAAGGTCTTCAAGTGGGCTTCTTCATATGCGATCTTGAAAGCTTGATATCTTGATCCCGAAATGAATCAACTTGAGTCAAAACGACCTTCCTTTAGGGGAAGAACACTTCATGAATCCTTAGAACCCTGAACATACTTAAACACTAAAAATGATTAGTACAAATAACTATATATGTTTTGTAATCATCAAAACTCAAAATCGGTTGATTGTAACCTTGGGCCAATAAGATCTTGATTAAATATTTGAAACTGAATAGACACAAGATCATTAGTACTATAACTACATGAGTCAATCATCATCAAAGCTAGAGTGATGGGCCTTTGGGCCAACAACTTAAACATCAACAAAAATCAAATGATTGTAGCTTGATGCTTCTTGTGCATGATGACACTTCCATCTCGAACATTACTTGGATGTCTTCATCAAGTGGTCCCCTAAAAATCAACAACAAGTTGTTATTGCAGCTGTTACACCATCGGCGAGGCTAAATAGCTCTGGACAAGACTAAAAAAGCATGCGAGGCTAGTCAGTCATCTGGCTCAGGGGCATTACAAACCCCTTAATTTTCTCCTCTTAATGAGGGTCATGGGTAAACTATCCATTAACCAGCTCACTAACTTAGTGGGCAGGTACCTTAAATCCAGTATGGATTGGAAATGGTCAATTAGTGACCTGGAGCTTCGCTCGTGGCAAAGCTAGCCTATAGCGAGGCTAATTGATATGGTCAATAAATGACCTGGAGTTTCGCTTGTGGTGAAGCTAGTCTTGAGCGAGACTAAACATTTAACTCTCAGTGGAGCTAGATAAAGCTTCAGGCGAAACTAAAGTTAGCTCTCAATGGAGCTATTTAAAGCTTCACAAAGCTGTGTAAAACTTCAAGCGAAGCTATAACTTAGCTCTTAATAGCGCTATTCTAAGCTTCAAGCGAAGCTAGTTTATTGGGTTGAACAGCCCATTGGGTTTAGATGAAGCTAAAAGTTAGCTCTCTCTCTTTTGCTTGTCTGGACCTGTTCAAAGGAATGCTTGGTCTACTGACTGCTTAACTGGACCAGTAGGATTTAAATGACTGCTCTATCCATTTGGAATGGGCCTAAGCTGGAAAAAAAAGAGACTGGTCGTCAACTTATCTGTGACTTGTCTTTTAAAAGTGACATCGTCCAAATCAGTTGAAGAGCTATCTGAGAGTTCGTCTTTTAGAAGTTTCAACTGTCACATCCCGCTTCTTTAACTACAAGGAAATAGTGTGCGGCGAGAGTCGGCGACGCATATACGCAAGGAGAATACCTCACATATACGCGCTGAGTCTTATATAATATGAACAAGCTATATAAATCTACTATAATGAAATACCGTCACTGCAATAACACATATAAGCTCTCACACATGATATCATATGAATAAAGAAATGAAATGACAACTAAGTCAGGTATATGAGAATCAAGAAAAGAACAAGAATAAAAGAGTGGCAAGAATATCGATGATCAAGTTGAGGGTAACTCTGGACTCCTCGCAATTCGTACGATCCTTATCAAACACCTGGTCAATAAAATAAATTACCTATACCTGGATGCATAAATCAACGGTCATCATAAAGCGACCTAATAAGTGTATAAAATGAAAGAAGTGTGTACATATCACTGTACTAATATGAAAACTACTTGTAACATGTATAAAACTGTAAAATAAAAGATAACTAAATAATAACATGAATAAAACTATAAATAAAGATAACTCACATCATTGTAAAACAAATGACTGATATTAAATATGTATAACCTAGCATATGTCTCTATTCTGTTGATTATTATTATTAACCTAACTAATATGGTATTTATTTGACCACAATCATTTTTTCACATATCAAATAAGGTTATCGTTGTTGTAACTGCCTATCAAGCATGCGAGGCTAGTCAGTCATCTGGCTCAGGGGCATTACAAACCCCTTAATTTTCTCCTCTTAATGAGGGTCATGGGTAAACTATCCATTAACCAGCTCACTAACTTAGTGGGCAGGTACCTTAAATCCAGTATGGATTGGAAATGGTCAATTAGTGACCTGGAGCTTCGCTCGTGGCAAAGCTAGCCTATAGCGAGGCTAATTGATATGGTCATAAATGACCTGGAGTTTCGCTTGTGGTGAAGCTAGTCTTGAGCGAGACTAAACATTTAACTCTCAGTGGAGCTAGATAAAGCTTCAGGCGAAACTAAAGTTAGCTCTCAATGGAGCTATTTAAAGCTTCACAAAGCTGTGTAAAACTTCAAGCGAAGCTATAACTTAGCTCTTAATAGCGCTATTCTAAGCTTCAAGCGAAGCTAGTTTATTGGGTTGAACAGCCCATTGGGTTTAGATGAAGCTAAAAGTTAGCTCTCTCTCTTTTGCTTGTCTGGACCTGTTCAAAGGAATGCTTGGTCTACTGACTGCTTAACTGGACCAGTAGGATTTAAATGACTGCTCTATCCATTTGGAATGGGCCTAAGCTGGAAAAAAAAGAGACTGGTCGTCAGCTTATCTGTGACTTGTCTTTTAAAAGTGACATCGTCCAAATCAGTTGAAGAGCTATCTGAGAGTTCGTCTTTTAGAAGTTTCAACTGTCACATCCCGCTTCTTTAACTACAAGGAAATAGTGTGCGGCGAGAGTCGGCGACGCATATACGCAAGGAGAATACCTCACATATACGCGCTGAGTCTTATATAATATGAACAAGCTATATAAATCTACTATAATGAAATACCGTCACTGCAATAACACATATAAGCTCTCACACATGATATCATATGAATAAAGAAATGAAATGACAACTAAGTCAGGTATATGAGAATCAAGAAAAGAACAAGAAAAAAGAGTGGCAAGAATATCGATGATCAAGTTGAGGGTAACTCTGGACTCCTCGCAATTCGTACGATCCTTATCAAACACCTGGTCAATAAAATAAATTACCTATACCTGGATGCATAAATCAACGGTCATCATAAAGCGACCTAATAAGTGTATAAAATGAAAGAAGTGTGTACATATCACTGTACTAATATGAAAACTACTTGTAACATGTATAAAACTGTAAAATAAAAGATAACTAAATAATAACATGAATAAAACTATAAATAAAGATAACTCACATCATTGTAAAACAAATGACTGATATTAAATATGTATAACCTAGCATATGTCTCTATTCTGTTGATTATTATTATTAACCTAACTAATATGGTATTTATTTGACCACAATCATTTTTTCACATATCAAATAAGGTTATCGTTGTTGTAACTGCCTATCAATGTAGTGTATGTATTTTGAAAGGGTACCGTGCATGCCCGATACCACGGTTTAACATTCTTTGTACTGAACCAAGACGGAGTGCAAGACCATAATAACTGAGACCACGACCCCATATAAAAGAATAAATGGTGTGGCACCATAATCTGGGGATAGCCCTGACAATTAGTAACTGAATAACTAGGTAGCCAGTACTACCTTGGTTCCCCATAGTAGAACTCAAATCTCTGTAAACCATCATAATTTCTTCTAAAATACACGACAACATTATCAGGTGATTACCCTTTTTTCTCAGGTTGTGATGTCTTTTATTAACATGCCAATAATATAAGTAATTATAAAATATAATAGTAATTGAATATCTCCAATTGATGTTGATGTCACTAATAGCTGTACTCACAACTGATAACTGACAACTAACATCGCAAAATACTGGAGATATAGAGTCACTAATAATAATAAACTCACTCATAACCGGTAACCGATAACTGATATAAAACTCTTAAAATATAAGATTACTGATATGATGAGATCTCCATCATAATATACCTATATTCATAGCTGAATAACTGCAATAATTAGGAACCAATCATGAAATGAACTACTAAATATCCTCAAGGTCAAACTAAATCAACAAATATCAAAATCATAACAAAATAGTGGAATGTCCTCAAGCGATATGAAATCTAAAATAGTATAAATCTTATACTCAACGCCAACAACTCATCCACGCTTAAACAATATAATCATTGAATAAATCCTGAAAATACTTACAACTATTAATCCAACTACATCAATCTCATCTGAGTACTATTCAAGATCCTCTGTAAAGAATATAAATCTCAGGTCAACTCCATCTCTAACTAAGTCTATATATAGATTCATATATTAAGAAAATCAGTCTTCTAATAAAGCAACATTATATGTAATTCATCCTTAATATCCAAAGTATTCCCATCCAAATTATCATCCAATAAATATCTGATAATTAATTTCACAAAAAATCTATTTTTTATCCATAAAGACAAACTAAACAGTCTTAAGATTAAGTTGAGTCATAGTCTAAGTTATATCACAACTAGATTCGAATCTAAAATGATAAACAAATTCACATGAAATGATGGAACACTAATATCTCGATATCAAAATATGGATACCATATACATTTTAACATTAAGATTATATCTGATCAATTATCTGAAAGTACACCTAGGGGGGGTGAATAGGTGCATGGCTAATCTAATGACAAATAATGCAGAATTAAAAACTAATTGCAACATACTTAGTGTAGCCAAAGAGTGTAGCCGAATTTCCGGTGAAGGGCACTGGACTATCTCCTCTAAATTCTTCTAAATAAGAGTTGAGGTGTTATATGAAGCTCTCTTAGTTGAACACAAGTATGGCACACAAACAAACCTAAGCATATATAAGATATGAACAATATGATGTAATGCACAATATAAGAGAGAGTTAAAGATAGTGGATCAAACGCAAACATAAAGATATGTTTCGAGGTTCAATCACCCAGCTCTACGTCCTCGCCTTCACACAGAAGAATTTCTACTATATCGTCTACACAGGACTTCCCACATAGGGAACCTCCACTGAGGATTTGGGCAAATATAACTTAGGAGTACATAACTCCTCACTGAACCAGTACAACCTCTACACAAGAGGCAAGGCACAACACAAATCACCTCTACACTTAGAGAGATGGGCACTTAGCCAAACAACTATCAACCTCACATAAGAGGGATAAGGCTTAAAGCCATAACATAACAATTACCTCTTCACTAAGAGGGATACCAACACAACCTCAACAATCACCTCTCACTAGAGGGATATCAATATAATCACCTCTCACTAGAGGGATATCACAAAGTATGGAAGGTTTACAGCTCTTGGTGGTATCAACACCACAAACCAATTTTCTCACAAAATAGATCCTAATAGATAGGATAGATAAATAACTGAAGTGTGAGAAAAACAAATAGTTTGAAAATAAAAAACACAAAGAAAAACTCTTAGGAAAACTTTTAGAATAGTTATAGAAATGAAGATCAAAACCAATCCCAAAGACTTCTCCTTTTCTTGATTTTTCCAACCCTTTAAAACAAATAAAGATCAAATCTTTTGGCATAAAAACTCTTTTAAAAACTTCTGAAAGATAGAAAATTTTGTTTTTGAAATTGTTAGCTAAAACAGCTCAAAGAAGTGGGTATTTATAGCCCACAAAAATTCTGCCCGTTGGCAGCCAGAAATGGTTAGAAATGACCTTCCGGTCCACCGCCCGGTCGACCGGCCAACGGTTATTTTTATGACCGTTGTGCCATCGGTCGACCGCCCGGTCGACCGGGCCTAGAAACATAGAGCAACGACTCTCTGTCCGGTCGACCGTGACTGGATACAGAGAGCAGCATCTCTCTACTGGTCGACCGGCCGATCGACGGACCATTTCCAGAGAGCAGAGCTCTCTGGACGGTCGACTGCACGATCAACCGGCCCACCAGTCCAAACTGGCGTGCACGCTTGTGCATGTCGGTCGACCCGGTCGACCGACTTCTGCAGCGGTCGACCGTCGGTCGACCGGCAGAAGGCCAGGTCCAGGTTAATTAGGGATTAAAAACTTATCTTTTTATTATCAAATGAATCTCATAAAATCACATA
This sequence comes from Agave tequilana, assembly GCA_038442645.1. Taxonomy (NCBI): domain Eukaryota; kingdom Viridiplantae; phylum Streptophyta; class Magnoliopsida; order Asparagales; family Asparagaceae; genus Agave; species Agave tequilana. The sequence continues at coordinate 93,799 of JAVJIF010013538.1, read as the reverse complement.
AATTCCATAAAAATATGTTCTTGTTAGATCTTTGAAATACAAATATGTGTAACAAAAATTCAACACATATTATAAATAATTTGAAACCATTTTTGTGTTCTTGAAATTTTGCCTTAAATCAAAGTCCGTATTTTTCAAAACTTAGATTTTTGAAATGGAAAACCGTTTCTCCAAAATTAATATAAATACAAAAATATGATATTGAAATAACTTTGAAGCATATTGTGTATGGATAGAATCCAATATACATATAAAGAATTATATCTATATTTTTAACATGAAATCCAACATCGGTTATACCGAAAAATAAAAACCAATAAGCTGAAAACTTGTGTGTTTATTGTGAACTTGAGCATATCAACACTATCTAATCTTTACAATGATTTAAACAAAATCTTAAACTGAACAAACCGAAATCTTCTTGTAGAACTCCTTCTCCAAGTCGACTCGATCCAAACACGATCCAAACGAGTTTGACTCCAACCGAGTGCTAGATGTGATCTTGACGCTCGAGCTCTTGAATCAACATGTGAAAGCTCCAAAACTCGTTTGTTGAAGCTAATCACCTACTAATAACTTGATCAAATATCTAAAACAAAATATCACAAGATTATTAGTAAACTTATAACTACATGAGTTAATCATCATCAAAACTAGAGTGAAGGGCCTCTAGGCCAACAATCTCCCCCTTTTTGATGATGACAAAACTCATGGAGTTATATATGCATGGATTAAACTTAAGCTTCATAGAAGCTCCCCCTTAACTCATGCATAGCAATAAACATAAAGATATGCAATGAATGCTCAACATAAACATGCATGAACATGCATAATAAACATGAAAATAAATAAACATGCTTTGATATCAATTTGCTCGTATACCAATTGTAAAAATAAACCATGCATAAACATGCATATATAAATCTCCAAATTTCTCTCCCTCTTTTTATCAAATCATCAACAAAGGGGTACAAAATAAACTCAAAAGAAATTTTTTTGTCAAATCAAACAATAAAGTTATATATGCGATATACATTCATGAAAAGGAGAAACGTAAAGTTAACTCCCCCAGCATACATGCATTTATATGAAAAGAGATGATAAAATCCTAACCACATAAAGTATAATATATAATGTATAAAAGGAGATGTGAAGCTCCCTCTACACACGTGTAAGACATAAAGACGAGCGGTCAAGCTCCTCAATATGAGATGCACTCAACATGAATCTATATACGAAGAAGATGTTAAGCTTCCCTTGCATATAAGCAAAAATATCAAAACAATATGATACCAAATTATGATACCAATAGAAACTACATAAATTTTTAAAGTATCAAAAGATACCAATTGAAATATCTTGTAAAGTTTTGATACCAATAGAGAATGAAACATTGTATTTTTGATACCAATATAAACAAATATATATTTTAATTCTTGATACCAATTGTAAACATTAGTACCAATTGAAATTATTTTATAATTTTGATACCAAAAGTAAGAATATATATATATTGTAAGTATTGATACCAAATGAAAATAAAAATCAAATTTTTAGGTAAACATAGCTCATTTCAATATAGATACAAATATAAATGAAGCATGATACCAATTGAAAAATATAAACCAATCCTTTTGGCTAAACACTAAAATCATTTTGTAATAAAGATACCAAATAGAGAATAATATCAATTTAAGATTTTTGATACCAATATTAAAAATGAAACATATTCCAGTTGAAAATATTTTTCATTAGGAGTGTAGGAAACCAATTGAAAACTAAGATATCAATTAACAAATATCATTTTTAACATAAAGAGTGGGAGTAAGATACCAATTTTAAACAAAACCGATTGAAAGGTAAAACATGAATTTTCTCCCCCTTTATGAAATACTAATGAAAACGATGCATAAGCTTGTATAAGATATCAATTGAAAAATAATTATTATTAAGGACTAAATCAAGTTTAGCATAACAAAATTTGTGTTTTAAGATATAAAGATATAGTAAGCACAATCAAAACACATATATATGTATGAAAGAGTAAATACCAATCAAAATTGATACTATTTAAAGTTGAAGCATACATATATAGAAACAAATATGAGTATACAAAATAGAGATCAATTGTGATACCAATTGAAAGCACAATGAGAATCAAGTGTATAACTCATAAAGACCACCCTATTCATGGACATGTCAAAAAGATTTTCAATTTCAGCATATAAGGCATAGTCGCCAATCCAACCACCTATCGATGGAAGGGATTTTCAAAAAATAAGTTTGAAAATAATTTTAGCATAATTGAAAGCTCTTCTAAAATGAAGAAATACGCACCTAGTTTTATGATAAAGTTGAAAACTAGTACGAAATCCTTCAAGTAAGGAATAAAATAAGAATATATCCATGAAAACATGAAAATCACACAATCAACACTCAAAGTCTATATAGCACATATAATACTCATGAAAACAAAGTCATGAGAAAACATCAAGTAATGTGAGTGTACAAAGTCATGTAATCAACAAAATCATGGAATGACGCATTTAAGCTTAATATGAAATTCCTTTACAAACATGAAAAACATGAAAATTTAATTTTCATTAAAATAATACCAACTTCAAGGTATATATATGTTTTGTCTAAACAAGAAGTATACATACATATCCAAACACAAATGAGTCCATAAAGAATTTTGCATAAAAGGTAAATGACTCAAGGTTATACATGTATACCCAATAGTTTTAGATAAAATTTACATATACATGAAGGTAAACATATGAAAACATGTACAAAAAGGAATACAAGTTTGAAATGCATGAATCAGCAAAACTAGGCTATACTAGTACATCTAATGAGTACAAATGAGCAATCAAGAACAAACATATAATAATCTATTTGTGGCTCACTAGTTGTACAAGTATATACACAAGTTTTAATGAAAGCAACATCTAAACATGTAATCAAAATATGAAGCATAAAACAAAATATAAACCAATATGATCATTAAGTAAATGTACATGTCTTAAATCTATGATATACACAATAGTTAAACTAAAGTGAGAACATAAAAAAAATATAGATCTATATAAACATGGGTGTATCTCAAATACTAATCATGTATATCACAAGTCTAATTATCATGACATTTAACATAATAATCAAAACATGCTAAAAATCAATAACATAAAAGCATGTAAACTAAATGAGGAGTTAGAGATCGTTTTCTAAAACCATGAGGGCAAATCTCTAGGCTCCAGACCATGGTGGTCCTCCTACTAAACTCCCCTTGAAAATGATGCATCTAAATTTGTCACCGTTTAGCTCGGAACGCATTCACCTCAAGTCACCAACATCTCTCACGTCATGTGAGAGCCCACACCTACATCAAATAAAATAGGAGTGATTTTTGGTACCCATACTCTTTTGGGTCCATGGCGGTTAGCTCCTTTCCTAGCCCATCTATTTGCAAAATTTGAATCATTAATTCTATCAAAGTAGAATTTTGCAAGGTGGCCCTTACGTCCACAATGTGTACAAGTGTACACATGAGCATATATAGAATCATGTGAGTGAACATGATGAGCATGTGTATGCTGTGTTTGGTGTGCATGCATAGGTGAAACTTGTTTCTTGTGAAACATAGATTCCAAACGTGTGTGGTTTAAAGCACATTGGCTCAAAGTGGAGCCAAACTATCAATACTCTTCTTTAATATATTTATATCATTTTCAATAATGGAAGAAGAGGTGGAGCATGCTATAGGTATACTAGAAGGTGAGGCTACACTAGCATGACAAACATGAGTATCTAAATCATTTTTTAAAGAAATATTTTTATTAGAAATCAAATCTAATTTCTATGAAATAGAAATAATTTTATTTTTCAAAGAATCATTTTCTTTTAAAACAAAAACAAGTTTTGAAGATAGAACTTCATTTTTCTTCAAAACTTCATCACAATCATTTTTACTTTTTAAGATTTTGTTTTCATTTAGGGTAAGATCAAGTTGGGATTTCAATGAGTCACGTTCATTTTAAATCTCATCCCTTTCTTGCAAAGCCATGTTAAGTTTAGAAAACAAGTCCTTATTTTCTTCTTTCATTTTAAGAGTTTTCTTTTTCAAGAGTTGGTATTTTTGCAAAAGGTTTTCACAAACAATAGATAATTCTTCATTTAATGCATCAGGATCAACATAATCATCACCTGAAGAACTAGCACAATCATCTAGATGAGTTTCCGAATTTACCTCAAGGGAGTCATTCTCTTGGACCATATAGTAATGTTGTTCAGATTCATCCCCACTAGATTTGTTCTCCACAATGTTTGGTGTTTGAAGCTTTAGAGAGGTCAAGGTGTTCCACACTGCAAAAGCGGAATCACAATAAGAAACCATATACAAAAATTCTTTATTTAGAGTGCTCCTAAGTGCCTCAAGGGCTTGTGCATCGGCCTCTATATGCTTGCTATTATCAAGATAGGATTTCTTGGTAGCGGCAAGGAAAACATGCAAACCTAGGGTTTTGAGGTACATGGACACCCTAGATTTTCAAATAACAATGTTAGAAGTATCATACATGGGAGGGGTAATGAAGTCCATGAGTGTGTGTAAACAAGTATGTGTGCAAATACAAATATTAGATTAGCAACCAAGATCTCACTCCTATAGTTAAACCTAATATCAGGGGCTCTGATACCAATTGAAAGTACACCTAGAGGGGGGTGAACAAGTGTATGGCTAATCTAATGACAAATAATGCAGAATTAAAAACTAATTGCAAGACACTTAGTGTAACCAAAGAGTGTAGCCGAATTCCCAATGAAGGGCTCTGGACTATCTCCTCTAAATTCCTCTAAATAAAAGTTGAGGTGCTATATGAAGCTCTCTTGGTTAACACAAGTATGGCACACAAACAAACCCAAGCACATATAAGATATGAACAATATGATGTAATGCACAATATAAGAGAGAGAGAGAGAGAGTTAGAGATAGTGGATCAAACGCAAAAATAAAGATATGTTTCGAGGTTCGAGCACTTAGCTTGACGTCCCCGCCTTCATACAGAAAGATTTTCACTATATCGTCCACACAGGACTTCCTACACAGGGAACCTCCACTGAGAATTTGGGAAAATACAACTTAGGAGTACACAACTCCTCTCTCAACCAATACAACCTGTACACAAGAGGCATGGTATAACACAAATCACCTCTATACTTAGAGGGATGGGCACTTAGCCAAACAAATATCAACCTCACACAAGAGGGATAAGGCTTAAAGCCATAACACAATAATCACCTCTTCACTAAGAGGGATACCAACACAACCTCTACAATCACCTCTCACTAGAGGGATATCAACGCAATTACCTCTCACTAGAGGGATATCACAAAGTATGGAAGGTTTACACCTCTTGATGGTATCAACAACCACAATCCAATTTTCCCACAAAATAGATCCTAATAGATAGGATAGATAGATAGCTCAAGTGTGAGAAAAACAAAGAGTTTGGAAATCAAAAACACAAAGAAAAACTCTTAGGAAAACTTTTAGAATAGTTGTAGAAATGAAGATCAAAAACTAATCCCAAAGACTTCTCCTTTTCTTAATTTTTCCAACCCTTTAAAACAAATAAAGATCAAATCTTTTGGCACAAAAACTCTTTTAAAATCTTGCTGAAAGATAGAAAATTTTGCTCTTAAATTCTTAGCTAAAACAACTCAAAGAAGTGGTATTTATGCCCACAAAAATTCTGCCCGCTTGCAGCTAGGAAAGGTCAGAAATGACCTTCCGGTCGACCGCCCGATCGACCGGCCAATGGTCATTTTTATGACCGTCCGTCGATCGCCCGATCGACCGGGCCTAAAAACAGAGAGCAACGGCTCTCTGTCCGGTCGACCGCCTGGTCGACCGGGGCCATTTCCAGAGAGCAGAGCTCTCTGGACGGTCAACCGCCCGGTCGACCGGCCCACCAGTTCAAACTGGCGTGCACGCTTGTGCACGTCGATCGATCAAACCGGTCGACCGACTTCTGCAGCGGTCGACCGTCCGTTCAACCGGCAGAAGGCCAAGTCCAGGTTAATTAAGGATTAAAAACTTGTCTTTTTATTATCAAATAAATCCCATAAAATCATATAAATTCCACAAAAATATGTTCTTATTAGATCTTTGAAATACAAATATGTGTGACAAAAATTTCATATATATTATAAATAATTTGAACCATTTTTGTGTTCTTGAAATTTGTCTTAACCAAAATCCGTATTTTTCAAAACTTGAATTTTTGAAATGGAAAACTGTTTTCTCCAAAGCTCATAAAAATACAAAAACATGATATTGAAACAACTTTGAAGCATATTCTATATGGATAGAATCTAATATACATATAAAGAATTATATCTATGTTTTGACATGAAATCCAATAACGGTTATACTGAAAAACAAAAACCAATAAACTGAAAACTTGTGTGTGTATTGTGAACTTGAGCATTGTATGCGTCGGAAAAGGAGGATTCGATTGCAAAATTCTTTTGATTGGATAGAAGATTACAATAGATCGGTCTTCCGATTACAAGGGAGGGAGGATGTTTGAGCCTTGAATCCTCCCTTTATTTAGTGCTGGGTTCTTCAAGTGGCGATGGAGAGTGAATCTTGTTCTCCGTTGATCGGGTGAACGTTGAGATCTTCCGGGGCTCTTCTCTTCGGGTGGTTGACGGAGTAACACAGCTCTGTCGACCAAAAACTCTCAAAGAGATTGTCGGCAAAGGCTAACTTGAACACAGCAAGTTCTCTGAAGGGTTGAACTCTCTCTCTTTTCTCTCAGAGCTCTTTTCTCCTAAAAAAATCCGACCCCTTCTTCATAGCGACGGGGCTATTTATAGGGGTTTCAGGGGCGTACGTGCCTCCTAAAAACACTCCATAATAGGGGCTAACTTTCCCGTTATGTGGGCCGTGATTAGCCCCGAAACCGGGACGGTTACAACTGAGACGCGGGTGTCAACCCACGCGCCTTGGAGCTGTTGAGACGCGGGTTTCGACCCACGCGCCTTGGTGCGGCTGAGACGTGGGTTTCGAGCCTCGTGCCTTGGTGCTGCTGAGACGCGGCTGTCAAGCCTCGCGCCTTGATGCTGCTGTGTTGGCTGAGACGCGGGTTTCGACCCTCGCGCCTTGGTGCTGCAGTGTTGGCTGAGACGCGGGTTTCGACCCTCGCGCCTTGGTGCTGCAGTGTTGGCTGAGACACGAGTTTCGGCCCTCGCGCCTTGGTGCTGCTGAGACGCGGCCAAAATTAGCTTTGCGTCTAGAACTTGGAATTCTGCTTTTTAATGGCTTGTCTTTTAGTGATTTTTAGACAGCCTACAGAACCCCCTCCAATGTTTTTGACATTTCGCAGTTAAGTGGGACGGATTTCGAAATACTTTGGACTCTATCTGAGTCACCCTTGTGACTGGACTGTCAATGCTCCGGGTTTGATCTTGTCTGGAGTATGGTCTTCGTGAGTGTACAGTGGAACTCTTTGAAGCCACCAAAGTTCATCGTGTTGAGTGTCTAGATGCACAGTCTAAACCTCCCCAATTGCTTTAAGTCTGTCGTGAGTGCGCTTTAAGCCATGAGTGGATGGTCGTCAGCTTGTGCCAGTGTACTGCTGAACTGTTCTGCAGAAGCAAGGACTGAACGCCAGCTTTAAAGTTGCGACTTTCATAGGGCTGCATCTTTTGGAATGAAAACGCGACTGTTATTCCATAAGGCAGACGTGATTTTTCTCTGGGTTGGAAGGATGCGAACTTTCGGAGAGACGCATCTTCTTGGAGTAAAGACGCGACTTTTTGGACGCAACAATGGCCTAGCTGAAGAGATGCGTCCATTGAAGAGGCGCGACTGTTGAGTGCGAATCCGCGCCATGCCATGAGTGCACTGCCACTTGTCCTGCGGAAATGTCGGGACATCTGCACTTGGCGTGCGAACTTTACGCTGTATTAAATGCGCTTTCCACGCGTCAAAAGATGATTTGATGTTGAGTCAATCGAGCCAAGCGCCGCATATCTTTTGCGAATCTCTGTGCCTATAAATAGCAACAGTCATCGGGAGAGTCATCATTAATCTCTCTTTCGTCTATGAGCGTCTTTGTTAGGGTTTAAGAAAAGAGCTTCTTTGTTCTCTCTTCTTCCATCTAACATCAGATTTTTGATTCGCAATGGCGCCCAAGGCTATGCAAACTGCTTCGTCTTCAAAGGCGGTCGTTGCTGAGACTCAAAGGGGCGGTTCCTCCATGCAGGAAGCCCCTATCTCAGGTATAACGCCCATCAGGCTTAATTTTTGCCATTAGAAGGGTTTATGGAGTTCTTGTAACTCTAAAAAAAACCCCTTTTTTTTCTTGAAGAAGAACCGCCAACGCGGATTCGAAACCGTGTTTGATTCTCATACGCGGTCTTTGAGTCGATGAGCACGGCGCAGGCTTGATGTTTGCCACTAAAAGAATTTACAGAGTCCTTGTAACTCTTAAATCTCCTTTTGAATATGAACTGCCACCACGGGCTCGAATCTGTGTTTGATCTTCAGACGCGGTTCTTGAGTAGATGAGCACGGTGCAGGCTTGATAACCCCTGCTGTTCTTATCTGCTCGAATCTGCGTCTGTTTGCTGAACACAGGGCCCCAGTAAGCCTTGCGTTTCGGACCCATCACTTAGAGTATTTCTAATTGTGAAAGATTCGGACGGGGACTTGATTCTTGCATTTTGTGACATTAGACACTGATTTTCATGAATCTTGCGCCTGAGTCTAAGTACTTAGAGATTTTTCATAAGTCTTGGATTTTCAAAACGCGAACTCCATGTTGGCCTCACGGTCCTCAGGTCCGGACGCGGATTTTGTCAATCTCTGCGTCTGGAATCTCTTCTGCGTCTGAATTATAGACACTTAATCGTTTTCATTTTAGATTTCGGATCAAGTGTCATTTTCTTATGCAGTGCGATATTCCTCCAGTCCACTCTCCAAGAAGTGCCACTTCGGGCACGTAGGTGGTGTTGACCGCGATTTAACCTTCGTGCTGCAAAGGACTGCTCCCGTGACTGCTGACAAGTCGAAGGAGCGAAGGGAGAGGCTCTCCAAAGTTGACCGGCGACCCTCCGGGAGCTCATGACTGACGCGGCATTCACAACGGATTCTCGCGTTCCGATGAAGAAACCTGCCTTCTTCTTCGGAGACAACATTAGCGAGGGTGGCTATACCTTGCATGACGGAGATTATAAATGGCTTCGTCAGATAGAGGGTAGAAGGTTCTTTCTTCCGAACATGGAGAGAATGTACCCACTATCTTATCTCCAGCATATGTCTGTCCCTCGGCCAATGATGTGGGAGATTACCCGACCTGTCCCCGAAGTTTCTCTCGGCACCCTGGGCTCCAGGAAGGTATATAATGCTGGTCATGAGAAGGAGGCTTTCGGCCTGTTTCCCGGGCTGCTCAGGTCAGATCACCCAGTAGGAGAAACTCCTAAACTCGGCACCACCTTCATTAATGTATTCATGAAAGCGGGGGGTGACTTTCCAGTCGATTTCCGTCCGCTTGGGTGGATTCATTCCACTGACAAGTACTGGTGGGGCAAGATGGTGAGCTTTGTCCTTGCCGATCTTGGAGGTCTGTTGGAGCATGTGGAGTTGTACCAAGCGGTCAGGGCCGTGCAGTATGGCATTCCACCGAGTTCTCAAAATTTCTTTGGAATCCTGGAGCGTTACAACCCTCTGACGGGGACGTTCTTCACTCCGGTCGGAGAGATGGGTCTTGCCCTGCATGAGTTGCACGAAGTCTCGGGGCTGGTAATGGGGGACACTCCCTATGAGGAATACGTCCCAACCTCTGAGGAGCTTCACCTTTTGAAGAAAGAGTTTCCTCGGGTGTACGAGACTTATTGGGAGGTGTTGTGTCACTTCCACATTTGCGGCCAGATAACCTCTTGGAGGACGAGAGGAGTTAAGCAGTTGTCTTGGGCAAGCTACTTGTTTAATGGTGTCAATCAGAAGGACCAAGCAGTGACCCGACTGGCTCCCAGCTCCGACGAAGAGATTGCTGACAGAATCAAGGCTTCTGTTGACTCCTACACCACAGAGTCGAACGAGGATACTTTCAAACCTGACACAGTTTTTGAAAGTTTCCATCACCAAGCCCGGATCCCTATCTCCAATCGGGCACTGTTAGCGGGCTTCTTAATGTTGTGGTTGAAGCGCTGCGTGGTGCCGACACTGCCGCATGAAGTAATCGTTGCTGACGTGGTGTACCCGGCGGTGCTCTTGGCTTATGGTAAGTCCATAGCCCTCCTCTCGGCCATGGCGGCTGGTATTCAAAGCGGGTTGCGGGCCTTAGCTCAGAGTATGTGCAGGGTAGAGAAGGTTGTCGACTCCCAGGGTGAGCCGATTGTTGACTCAGAGGGAGGCCGACGGTAAAGCGTCCCAACCCTCGGGTTGAACTTCCCTACACGTACCTAATGGCTTGGTACGTTATGCACTGTCCCTCCCTGATGACACCTATGTCTTGGTGTGAGGGGTTTATCCCTTTCGTACAGCGGTTGGAGAATTCAAGCTGGTGTAATACTTATATGTATTTCATTCGAAAGTGCATTCTAGCTGCTTTGAACTACCAGCTCAATCGTTGCTTCCCCGAGATTACTGATGCATCTTATGGGGATCAATTTGCCAACCTGGTTGGTTCAGACAACTTCACAAGGCTGTCGTCGGGAGTTTTCTGGTGGCTGATCAATATTGGCCTGGGTATGTGCTCTTTCGGCAAGGGAATTCGTACACGATCGAGCCATACATGCCGAATCGCTTCGCCCGACAGTTTGGCTATGATCAGTTATATGTCAGCAACCCCAATGCTCAACTCGCCTTCAGTGGGAATTTGTTTGAAGGTGCTCGGGCTTGGTATTATAGTGTGGCTGGAGGGACGGAAGCACTTTTCCGTCTGCCCCCAAGGGGCCGAAAGGCTGTACAAGCCTTAGTTTCTGCACCTGGTACTTCCAAGCCAACCAAATGCCTGATTTCTCACCAGAGTACTCATGCATTGAGAGTATCAACGCCTCTTACGAAGCAAAGTCAGCATCCAATAAGCGCTCGCGAGGCGTCGATGAATATCGGGCGGCTCAAAAGGAGGCCAGAAGGGTGTCAAGGGGGGAGCCGAGAGTAGCAAAGGGTCGACAGGCGGAACATAAGCGTCCTCAGGACTTTACTTCCATCGTTGAGCCTGCTCCCAAGAAGGCCAGGAAAGATTTGGCGGCTGAAGAGACCGTCCCTTCTGGCATCGAAGAGCGGAGGGAAGAAGAGGAGGAGGAAGACGACGCCCCCCTTGTTCGTTCTCGTGGATTACGCAGCAGGGGCCCCGTAATTTTAGAGGAAGGGGAGTTTGCTGATGATCCCGCTGCAACTGATGAGGCTAAGCAACTTGAGGCTGACCTGGTTGGAAGGGATGATGTTGAGATTTCGGGGGTCTCAACTCAGCCAGGGCCTTCTTCAGCGCAAGAGAGGAGAGATGAGGCACCACAGTCTGGGTCTCCTGCTGTATTAATCTCCCGCTCGCGAGCAGTTGACCCCAGCCCTACTACTGGGGTATTTGGCGGCAAGGCCTCAATTGCCGGGGGTTCTCGCGTTGAACTATCGTCTTCATCGTCAGGTGGGGACGAATCTGATTCAGGCGATGAAGTCGATTTTGGTGATGAACCCGTTCTTCCAGATCCGAGCAAATTCTCGCATATCACGGAGGAAGAAATATACGGGTGTGATCCGGTGACGGCGTTATCACAAGCGGCAACTGCTCCTGCTGAAGGTACTCTTATCGTCTTGTTGACCCAGTTTCCCTTTTTAACTAGGGAACAGGTTCTGACGTTGTCTCTTTATGCTGCAGGGTTGGCCGCGGATAGCGAGGCTGCGACTTCCTCCCACATCGAGGAGATGGTGCAGGAGCTGGTTCAGCAGGGAAGAGTTGAGGTTGCTGCTGAGATGCCTCAAGAGAGGGCAATTATTGAGGTCGGGGAGACCTCAACCTTGCAAGATTTGCCCAGGGATCTGCCATTTTCGGGCCCTCGGCTTGGTAAGGAAATATTGGTGTTTTGAATATTTTCCTTTTATTGTCATGACTGACGTTTTGGTGATCTGCAGAGAGTGCTGACGGAGCTCAGGCAGAAGGTTTGGCAGTCAGCGTCGACTCAGCAGAGGCAGCCAGTGCTGAGCCCGCAGGTAGTGCAATTCAATCCTTGATTGAGGGTTCCAGAGAAGCCAGGTTCGTTGCTACTTCAGCCGCCGTGGAGGCTGCTATGACGGCAACCGTCCCGGAAGTGCCGATGACCATCTCAGCTTCTGTCGCGCCTGTTGTTGACCCTACTCCCGCACGGGATGAGTTGATTCCCACCCCTCGCCCTGTGATGGAAAGGGGATCTGGGAGCACATCAGCGGAATTCTCCTCGGCTGGGGATATCATGGAAGTACTGACACGTCAAATGGTGCAACAGTTCTTTGCTTCCATGCGATCGTGTATTGATCTTATCCTCTCTGGGGGCAGTTCTTTTGAATTTGCCCGAATGCTTCTTGAGAATTTGATTGAGAACATTGGCCATACTGGAGGTCCTTCATAGGCTAGGGCGTGTCTGCTGTTGGTGGAGCAGTTGGGGAGTGATCTGAAAGAGCTTAAGTCGTTGGAAGACGCCGGCTCAGTTCACGAGGCCCAGGCAACCCTGACTAGGCTTCTTGCTACTCAAGAACAGGAGCGGAAGGAGATGGAGGAACAAATGGCCGAAGAGACTTGCCATCTCCAACATTTTCAGGCGGACCATCAAAAGCTGATTGGTGATTCAAAGGAATCTTAACTCGTCATGCAGAGCGCAGAGCAGGTTATTACCAGTGCTCGGGCCACCATAGCCAAGGCGGAGGCCTTGATTGCAATCAACGAGCATAAGCTTGCTACTGCCAGGAAGAAGCTGGAAGAGCTGGAAGCTGCCAAGATGTAAGTTGAAGAAAACCTCTCTGCTCACTCCTCCAGGTTGGAAGCTCTTCGGCGCAGCTGGCTGCAAGGAAGTTCTTATCTGAGGAGGAGTTGCGGGTTCAGGCTCTCATGGAAGCTGAGAAGGCGCGTCAACATGAGATGCATCGCCTCAGAGAACAAATCCGTTCTTTGGCGAACCAAGATTTTTAGCTTCCTTCTTTTCCTTTTGTAAAGAAAAGGACACTCTATTCACCAAGAGTGATTGTATTTACTTTTATCATATTTGAATAATAAAAGTCGTTGAAATTTTTATTCCATCTTCATCGCCCCGCTGTAGATGAATCCAACCTATCAATCACAGATTTTGGTTGTGCTCCCTTACTGACTGTGAATAACGGACTTAGGTAGAACTAAGTTTGTTTGATGAAACGCAATGTCGTTCCAAAGAGGGATGCGGTTCCGAGGAACGCGACTTTGACCTACCAGTGAAGACGCAGTTCAAGTTGACGCGAAAGACGCAGCTTTGAGTGTGACTCACTGGCCGCAGTTCTTAACTTTATCCAGGCGCAAGAATCAGGATGCATCAAGAATGTGGTATTACGTTCCTTAAAACTGGCGTAGACATATAAGAGGACGCGACGCTGGGTCTTTGACCCAGTGCAAATCCATCATCATCTCGCCATGTTGACGCAGCTCCAAGGTATCTGTGAATCTGATAGGCCTCTTTGCTGAAGACTCAAGCCTCAGGACACAGCTTCCTCTTATTATGCGCTTTCCCACTGAGACCCCCAGAATGGGTCCCTTTTGTTGATGGACGCAGCTTTGAATCACTCCGAGAGACGCGGAGAATTTTCTTAAGGAGGACGCCGTTTTTTTTTTTAAAAAGGGACGCGGGTTTCTGAACGCAGCTCTCATGCCTGCGTTTTGGTGCAACTTTCTAGACGTTACATGCAGCCTGTCATAAAGGTTTTATCGGATCTTTAAACGTCCAGTCGTTGTTGACGATTGGGGACTCGCACCATTCGATGTTTCCCGGAGCGACCATCCATGCGTCGGCTCTTCATTGGGCCTGGGCGTTAATGCCTTTTAATGCCAAACCGGCGCTGGCAGTTGGAGATCTGCGTCTTCGACGCTTCCCGAAGTGATAGTCCACGTGTCAGCCCTTTACTGGGCTTCGACATGCATGCGGGGATTGAAGCCGACGGCCCTGATTAATGAGCCATTGATTATAGGTGTTGTAGCTTGCCTATAAATAGGGCTTACCTCCTTCCTTTAGCAGTCCCATACTTGGACTATTCTCTTTTAAAAGCGAGTGCTCTGAGAGACTCCATCTTCTCCCTTCAAGGACTTTTACCAGGGGCTTGCCTCCATGGACGAAGACGACCCAGAGCTTTCATGCTTCTGTTTGGTCTCTTCAGAAGATTACCCCTGTTAAGTGATTTCAATAACAGAAAGCGTCTCCTTGAGCACCTTTTATGTCCGCGCTTTGATGCAGAGAGTTCAACTCTTAATAGAGGCCTCTGCGGGTACGCCTTCTCAGTTTGCCATGACATTTTTAACCCAGCTAACTTTGAATTCTGATATCTCTTAAAGAGATTCATCATCTGGATTTTCTCCTGAAGTCTTAGTTGGTGTGTTCCTCTTTTGAAAATTGCGCCATTTGACTTAAACTTCTCTGGACGCGAGTATGGTAGACTTAGGTACCTGGCTGCAGGTTCTGCATATAGAACTCGCGTCTTGAGGCTGTCGACTTAGGAGAATCTCAACTCATACTGGAGGTCTAAGGCCTGAATCTTGTAACTCCTGTTCATCCAACAGGGAGATGGCAATTTTCGCGTCTGATTCTCTTTGCGTCTTGTATCTTAGACATGGATGTAGAACTAGATCGCATTCAAATTCCGTGTATATCACAGCTTTGATTCGCGTCTGTTTCTGCCGCCGCAGAAGTTTGGTTCGCTGCGCGGGTCATTCCTGCGTCTGAAGTCCTCAGCAATAGCTGCGTCTGTCACTTAATTTTTCTGTTGAAGTATACTAAGCTTCAGATCTTCTAATTTTTGTTTGCTTCATGCAGGTAGGCTTGATCATCCTTTTTTATGTTTGCCGGGCCCCTGGGAGAATATTTCGGCCGGCGAACTTGTTCGATGTTCGTCCACAAGGGAAAAAATCATGGTCCCCGTCGTCCGCAAGGGCAGAAATCATGGTCCCTGACGGGGACTTAACCCTCGCCAAGATCTCTTTGGATTCAATGCACCAGTCATGCTTCTTGGCATGGCATGGTCAGAGTGAGGATGGCGGCGGGGGTAGCGGTGGATATAGTGGTGGGTAGCATCCCCTGTGAGGTCTCAAAACCTCCTTTGACCCCAGAAGTGACATCGAGGAAAGCTCTACGCTCATTGGATGACTTTCTGGAGGTAGAGATGTTCATCAACGAAGGATCATACCCCCACTTCGGATGGTCAGGTGGAATCAGAAGATTCTGCTGCCTTTCGACCTCAAGAAACACCATTGTTCTCGGTCAACCAGAGACTTCTTCGGCGTTTACATCATGCATCGTGGTGCAACCAGCTTCTGATCGTTGCCACAATATCCGATCCTACTTTGGCGCCCTTCCAAACATCCTGTACTTGGAATTGTATGCAGCTTTGAGGAGTGAGTGCAACCTCTGAGAGAGAGGGACTTCTTTGTACTCCTTAATTGTAACACTCAATCTCATTGTATAAGAGAGCGTTTTGTATCACTTTCATATGCCTGGATATAAATAAAAGTGACACTTTTCTTTTTGTCTCTTCTATTGTCTTGAACTCTCTTTTTGTATTGAAAGTCAGACGCATAGAAGCAAAGAATCTTTGGCTTGTCAAAACTATGATGATAATCTTAACAAGTCAAATTTTATGGAGAAAGACCCTATTTCAGGAACCCCACAATACTGTCAGAGGTGTAATATTAACTTGACAAGGATAGAATGATTTTTGGTGGACCTGCCACTTTATAAAAGAAAGTGACAGGTTGAATTGGTACCCCTAGGGAAGATGAGCTTTTATCAAAGGTTTAAGCTCAACTGGAGAGTTGATGAAAACACTGTTAACGGTGTATGTTAACCTAACAATGTTTTTTTTAGTAGACTTGTTGTTCTGTTAGGGAGAATAACAAGTGAGACTAGACTCGCGGGGAATCTAGGAAAATCTTTACCGTTAGAGGTGTGATATTAACTTAACGGGTTGAATGACGTCTTGTCAGAAGTATGATGTTAACTTGACAAGAATGTAAGTCAGAGGTGTGATATTAACTTGACTCAGAAGCATTTCAGTTTTCGCCCAGGAAAACTGAAAGTGTCACTGTCATAGGTGTAATGTTTAACTTGACAATGAGGGTAATGCTAGAGGTGTAATTTTGAACTTGGCATTAGTCATCTCGACTTCAACGAGGAAGTCCGAGGGAAAGTCATGGCCATAGGTGTATTGTTGAACTCGGCGATGACCTGGATGCTAGAGGTGTAGTGTTAAACTTAGCATCATTCATTTCAGCTTCGATATGGAAGACTGAAGAAAAGCTGACTGTCAGAGGTGTGATGTTAACTTGACAGAAACTCGATGTACTATTTAGAAGTATAATGTTAACTTAACAGTAATTTGTCAGAGCTGTGGTATTAACTTGATAGAAATTGATTTGCGATATGAGCAATTTGAGGACCTGTCATTCTATTGATGAGAATTGACAAGTGGGGTTTAAAAAAATATGTCAGAGGTATAGTGTTAACTTGACAAATTTGGATTTGCGATATGAGCAATTTTGAAGACTTGCCATTCTATTGATGAGAATTGGTAAGTGGAGTTTGAAGTGCTAGAGGTATAGTGTTAACTTGGCAACGACTGTATTTCGTAGACCTACCATTCTGTGGATGAGAATTGGTAAGGGATTTTGGAGGGGAGAGTGGAGTCAAGTCCACTTAGGATTTTTAGCAAACCCTCAGCTATCAACGGATTTGAGGTGCCTTTACCAACTACCGTTTGAGTTGGGCTAGCCATGCTATTCCCCTCAGCATGATGAGTTGTCGAAGACTTATGTTGGGCTTAAAAGCCAACATTTTCCTCTATCCCTAACCGTTGGAGGCGTCGGATCAAATGGGAACATGTCCCTTAGGATTTTTAGCAAATCCTCAGCTGTCAACGGGTTTGATATGCCTTTACCAACTACCGTTTGAGTTGGGCTAGCCATGCTATTCCCCTCAGCATGATGAGTTGTCGAAGGCTTATGTTGGGCCTAAAAAACCAACATTTTCCTCTATCCTTAGCCGTCGGAGGCGTCGGATGTTAATGAAGAAGCTCTTCTTGTTTTGATCAGAGGTGTACTTTTAACTTGATCGGAGGAGAAGTACTATTAAGAATAGTACTTCTTCAAGAATCTGCCATTGATCGGCATCATGAGTGTATCGCCATTTGAAGTTATGAGGCGATACGATCCATTTGAGTAGACTGACTCTACTACGAATGGTCCTTCCCATTTGGGTTGGAATTTTCCTTTTGTCTTGTGCGACATCACCATGGGTCTTCTGACGGCTAAGACAAGGTCGCCTTTCTTGAAAGTTCGCACTTTGACTTTCTTGTTGAAGGCTCTGGTAATCCGGGCTTGGTAAAGCTCGATTTGTTGTTGAGCCTGCAAACGTTTGTCATCCAAGGCTTCCAATTCTTTGAGTCGCTGTCGATGCTTCTCCTCATTCGTCATCTCTGCTGTCAGGGCGATGCGTAGAGATGGAATTTGGATTTCCAGTGGAAGCACGGCTTCACACCCATATACCAAAGAAAATGGTGTAACTTTGGTTGGGGTTCGGATAGTTGTGCGATAAGCCCATAAGCATTCACCTAGCTTGTCGTCCCAGTCACGTTGACTTTTCGAGACAAATTTCTTGAGGAGTTTGCCAATGGTCTTGTTGAAAGCTTCTGCGAGACCATTAGCGGCGGGGTAGTATGCCGTTGAGGACACACTCTGGATTCTGAACTTAGCGCAGAATCTCTGGAAAGCCTGGCTGATGAACTGGGGTCCGTTGTCGTGAACAATTTGCCGAGGTACCCCAAAACGGTAAATGACGTGATGTTTCACGAACTTGATCACATCAGATGACTTCACCTCCTTCAAAGGAACGGCCTCAGCCCATTTGGAGAAGTAATCGGTTATTGCCAAAATAAACCGATGTCCTTTTAATGACGGCGGGCTGATAGGGCCAACTACATCCATCCCCCACATTTCAAATGGCCAGGTTGAGGTTGTAGAGTGAAGATACTCTGGTGCTTGATGGATGAAATCGCCATGTACTTGGTAGGCGTGACATCTTTTGGCATAGGTGATGGCGTCAGCGATCATCTTGGGCCAATAATATCCCAATCTTTGGAGTCGGTATGCAAGTTTTGGGCCAGGTTGATGGGCTCCACACATGCTGTCATGGGCTTCTTTCAATACCTCCTGTGCCTCCTTTTGTGAAAGGCAGTGAAGCAAGATCCCGTCATGCGATCGACGATACAGTGTTCGTGTAATCGTATTATAGTAGAATTTAGGGGCTTTCCTTCGAATGGCAGCCGCTTCCTTGGTGTCCTCAGGCAAGATGCCATACAGGACATAAATCGATGTAAGGGAATCGCCAGTCTCTAGGCTCTGGACCGATTGACAATTCCAGCGCTTCTTTGTTTTGAGATCCCCTGTTGGCTCTTGGTAATCCTCAGGAGCAATTCTCGGGCAATACAGGTCGTGGCTGTAGACAAATACCTTCTCTACTGCTCCAGCTGGAAGAGCTAAGGAGGCAGCGAGGGATGCCAGTGCATCTGCATGCGCATTTTGCCTGCGCGGTACATGGTCGATGTAGAAGTTTGTAAACTTCCCAGCCATGTGGACAATCGCGTTGTAATAGGGTACTAGGTCTTCATGTCTGACTTCGTACTCCCCGCGAACCTGGCTAACGATGAGTTTGGAGTCACCATATGCCTCGAGATTTTTAACGCCAATCTCATTGGCGAGTTGCATCCCAATCAAAAGAGCATTGTACTCCGCTACATTGTTGGAACACGGCTCAGTTAATGAGACAGCTCGAGGAATCACATAGTTCTGTGGGGAGACGAGTACTACTCCTACTCCTGCCACTATGTGTCCTTTTGGGCTTATTCTTGATGCACCATCAAAGAAAAGTTGCCACACCTGTCTTTCAAAGGATGTCTGGGTCTGGCAGGCTTCAGCGACCTCGTCTGGGAGATCGTCGTAAAGTTTGGTTGCCCTCGGATCTGGATGCTCAGCCAGGAAATCCGCCACCGCTTGTCCTTTAATGGCTTTCTGTAGTAAAAACTGCATCTCATATTGAGATAATAATATGGCCCATTTTGCCAGTCGGCCATTTAGCGATGAAGGCTTTGTCATGAGTAACCTCAAGGGGTTGACTTTGGATATGACATTTATGGTCTGGCCTACCAAATAGTGTCGCATTTTCTGAATGGCGAACACCAGTGCCAAACATTCCTTCTCGATCGGGTTGTACTGATGTTCGGCTCCGATCATTGTTCTACTCAGATAGTAGACCGCTCGCTCTCGTCCTTGATCATCATTCTGAGCTAGTAGAGCTCCCAAAGAATGATCCATTGCTCGGACGTATACCAGGAAAGGTTTCCGAATATCGGAGCTGCAAGGACTGGTGGTTGTGTGAGGTATTGCTTGATTTCCTCAAATGCTTGTTGGCAAGCGTCGTCCCAAATGAACGAAACACCCTTCTTCATTAGTTTAGCGAAGGGTTGGCATCTTCCGGAGAGATTTGAGATAAATCTGCGGATGTATACCAATCGTCCTTGCAATCCCCTGAGCTCCTTGAGATTCCTCGGAGGTTGCATCTCCTGGATAGCGCGAATCTTTTCCGAATCTAAATGAATTCCTGTGGAAGTCACTACAAACCCTAGGAACTTGCCGCTGGCCAACCCCAGGAAGGATTTGGTAGGGTTCATCTTCAATTGATGAGCCCGCATGATACCAAAGACAACCTTTAGATCAGTGATATGATCACCTTTAGCGTGGCTTTTTACCGCAATGTCATCAACATAGCATTCCACTGTTTTGCGCATTTGCTGATGGAAAATGGCATTTATGGCCCTTTGATATGTTGCCCCTGCATTCTTCAATCCGAAGGGCATGACGGTGTAGCAGTAGACCCCTAGTGGTGTTCTGAAGGAGGTGTGCTTTTCGTCATCAGGATACATTTTGATTTGATTATATCCTGAGAATCCGTCCATGAAGGACATTCATTTGAATCCACATGTATTGTCAATCATAACGTCTGTGATTGGCAGTGGGAATTCGTCCTTGGGACAGGCCTCGTTCAGATCACGAAATCGATGCAGATTCGAATCTTTCCGTTCTTCTTGGCAACGGGGACGATGTTGGCTACCCAGTCGGGATGTTGTTCTTCCCTGATGAAGCCAGAATCTATAAGCTTTCTGACTTCTGATTGAATCGCCTCCATTATCTCTGGGCGGAATCATCGCTGTTGTTGTTTGACAGGCTTTACGTCCGAATTGATGTTGAGGCGGTGCATAGCCACCTGGGGATCAAGTCCGGGCATGTCTTCATAATTCCAGGCGAAGACGTCTATATACTCTTGTACAAGAGATATTAGATTCTTTTTCTCAGAAGGTGACAGGCCGTCTCTTATGAAGATGGGCTTAGGATTAGCCTCATCTCCTAGATTGATCTGAACAACCTTGTCTTCTGTGGGTGGCTCTCGCTGTTCAAAACGAGTATCCCAGAGAGTATTTAAATGTTTGATCCAAGGATCCGTATCGGACTGGATCATTTCTTCATCTCCGTCTTCCAGGTGGCTTGTTGAAACCATATTCACTGAAAGTTTTCTGAAGATGTTGCCGACACTAGCATCTGACTCCCACGAGGACGTGCCCGATGAGTAATCATGGCCCAGTGTCTCTTCAGAGTCAGAGGCTGATGGGATCAGAGTTGACACATAGCCCAACCCCTGCGAGTCTGGTGATAATAATCAGGTGCTTTCCCTTTCGGCACAAAGGATCGAAGTAGCGTTCTCCTTCCTTTGCCGAAGTTCAACCCGAGTCTGTTGGTTAGGTCATATCCCATGTTTTTCATCATTCTGAGTGCCTTTGGCTTATAATGACCGAACTGAGGGGATTCCTGCTCGCTTTCTAATTCTTCATGAGTCATTGGTTCGGATTCAATTCGTCCGAAAAGAATTGGTCTTTGGCCTTTCCTTTTTGCTGAAACCATGAATATTGATTGTTGCGCATCGCCGACATTTCGACATGTTCCGAAGGACGATTTCACTGGTACATGCAATGATGTCAAAGCATCCATTGCCGACCAGAGATCGTCGTCTACGTCGGTACTAGTGTCTGACGGTACCGAATCAGAAGCAAACACAGAAAAATACGCCAGATCTAAATCTTTATTAATGTACCATCCGCCTGCATCATCGGCGGAGGTATTATCAACATCGGGCCTATTAATGCCCATTACAGGTGGATCTAGCTCCCACACACACTCATCTTCCTCCAGCTCAGTGTCGGCTTCATTGCCAGAGTCTGGTTCCTCTGGTTGCGGGATTTTGTTGTAATCGGAAGGGGGGATTCAAGATTCAATATCCTCCCTCCCTTGTAACCGGAAGGAACAGTTTTTGTTGTAATCTTTTTCATCTGATTCAAGGAAAACTTTTACTGCAAATTCTTGTCTTCTCCTTTTTTCCGGGTCATACACTCCCCAGGAGAGAGGGAGAGAAAGAGGGGGCTGTTGCCCCCTCAGCAGAGAAAAAGGGGGGTTGTTGCCCCCCCAGCCACGCACAGGGGGCCCAGGGGGCCCCCTGGTCGCCCGCGGCTGCCGGCACGCCGGCGGCGGTGCCGGATCGGGGTGGCGCCGGCCACCCCAAAAGAGAGGGAAGGGAGAGGGAGTTTTGGTTTTGGGATAAGAGATTTGTGGTGGTGGTTTTGAGGAGGAAGGAGATGGAGATGGTGGAGTTGTTGGAGATGGAGGAGAGGGGATATGGCCGCCGGAGTTGGGGTCTCTTCGCCGGCGTCGTGGTGGCCGGAGGCGCCGGCGGTGGTGGCCGGTTGGGGCGTCGGCCATATCTTGGAGAAGAAGAAGAAGAAGAGAAATGAGGAGAAGAAAGATAAGGGAGAAAGAAAATAAAGGAAAAGAAAAAGAAAAGAAAAAAGAAAAAGAGAGATGGATTGATGGGAAGGGGGAGGTGAGTGATGGGACCGGCCCATGTGGGCTGGGTCGGCGCTGGAGTCGGTTGGAGGGAAAAAGAAAAGGAAGGAAAGAAAGAAAGAAAGAAAGAAAATAATAATATTATAATATGGCCGCGAAATATCGACTGTTCCAGAAAAATCCCCAAAAATACCAGAGGTAGAAAACGTCATCCTGAGGAATAATATGAAATCGGTTTTCAGAAATAAAATCCCGTTTTCAAATTAAAATCCGGAGTCAACCGCCGATACCGGTCTACACCGGGTCGGCCGGATTTTGATAAATTCGAAAAATCCCAGAAAATGTATTAAAGAATAAAATATGATTTTAAGAAGTAAAGTGAAAGCGGAATTCAGAAATTCAATTCTGACTGTAAACTAAAAATCCTGGAATCAACCAGCGATATTGGCCGACACCCAATCCGGTGGAATTTTCATAAATTCCTAAAATCCTCAGAAAAAGTATTTAGATAGGAAATGTGATTTAAAAAATAATGTAAAAAGACACTTCTAGTAATTCTAATCCCTTTGTAAATTAAAAATCTGGGAATCAGTCAGCGGTACTAGTCGACACCGGTTTTGAAGATTTTCAATTTAATTCAGGAAAATTTTAAAAAAATCATAAAAAATCTAGAATATTGGAAAATGATGTTTAAAACTAAAATCGGTCAAATCTAAATAACAGAAAGACCAAATTGAGTAATACCCTAGGATCGGGTCCTCGGTTCAGACTAGGGCTGACTCCGAGTCCGTGAATCCGGATCCAAGACAAAATGATCATATAAATAATTCATAATACAAAACAAATATAGGAAGTAAATCGAAAAATACGATCGAAAAATCTGAATACGCAACTAAGTACGTATTCCGGGAGCGGGGTGTTACATGATGGGGGAATCAGGGTCAGCTGTCTAACTAAAGACTACTGGTTCACGCCTGAACCGCACGGCACTCAGAGAGCATAGAGATGAGCTATTGGCAGTAGTAACATGATGAAGTGATTTGATTAGCACTTCTTTTCTTTGTCAAGTAATCCCTTAGATCCATGGGAAGAGGATCGAAGAGATTAGCCTTGCAACTTCGAGGGCGGAAGGCATCCTTGCGCTGTACAGCTTGGACGCAGGATTCAGAGACGCGGTTCTCGCGTCGCAGCTTTAGGACGCGTGTCTGGTGTTTTTGCTGAGAAGAGACGCGGCTGTCACGTTGCTGCTTGGTGTGTCGGGGCAGGGACTCTTGAGAGAGAGTGGGCTGCTGGGCCCTACGCCTAAGGGCGCGCGCTTCTTGTACTTGACGAGGCGCGCAAGCTTCGCCTTGGCGTCTGGTGAGTAGGGCTTCAGAGGAACTAATTTGGGGAGTCTCGCGTTTGGGCCGCCAAATGCGGACTTCGCGCGCTGGATGCGACGCTGCCAAGACGCCAGTTTGAACCTTGCATCCTGCCTCAGTTGGACAATCAGAAGTTCCAACTTGCAGCTGACGCGCACGCCTCCTCTGTCGGCGTTCAGCGTTTCGGTTGCGTGGTGGAGGCGGAGAGAAACCAACGACGACCTGGTGCTGAGGGAGAGGGTGAACTAGCTGGACACCAGAGGGCTTGACCACGCGGGTCTCCTGAGAGACGTTGGCGCGTGTGTCTCGTATGGCGCGGTTGGCCACGACACCGTTTTCAGTAGCTACGCCTGAGGTCACGCGGGTCTCCTGAGAGACGTTGGCGCGTGTGTCACGCTTGGCGCGGTTGGCCGTGACACCCCTCACAGTAGCCGCGCCTGAGAGAGTCTCAGAGCGGGTTTTGGGGCAAGTCCCTGTAGAGACCCTGCGACAGACGCGGGTCTTTGGGCTCTTGGAGCTGGAAGAGAGAAATTCTTCATACTTTGCCTGGTTGAACTCGACGACAAGCGATTCGACCATCTTCCCCTTATAGAGGACGTCATCTTGCACCACGATTTGTTCGTCAGTAACAAATGTAGCCCCTAGCGGAGTCGCCATCTCTTGTATGCGTCGGAAAAGGAGGATTCGATTGCAAAATTCTTTTGATTGGATAGAAGATTACAACAGATCGGTCTTCTGATTACAAGGGAGGGAGGATGTTTGAGCCTTGAATCCTCCCTTTGTTTAGTGCTAGGTTCTTCAAGTGGCGATGGAGAGTGAATCTTATTCTCCGTTGACCGGGTGAATGTTGAGATCTTCCGGGGCTCTTCTCTTCGGGTGGTTGATGGAGTAACACAGCTCTGTCGACCAAAAACTCTCAAAGAGATTGTCGGCAAAGGCTAACTTGAACACAGCAAGTTCTCTGAAGGGTTGAACTCTCTCTCTCTTTTCTCTCAGAGCTCTTTTCTCCCAAAAAAATCCTACCCCTTCTTCATAGCGACGGGGCTATTTATAGGGGTTTCAGGGGCGTACGTGCCTCCTAAAAACACTCCATAATGGGGGCTAACTTTTTCCGTTATGTGGCCGTGATTAGCCCCGAAACCGGGACAGTTACAACTGAGACGCGGGTATCAACCCACGCGCCTTGGAGCTGCTGAGACGCGAGTTTCGACCCACGCGCCTTGGTGCGGCTGAGACGTGGGTTTCGAGCCTCGCGCCTTGGTGCTGCTGAGACGCGGCTGTCAAGCCTCGCGCCTTGATGCTGCTGTGTTGGCTGAGACGCGGGTTTCGACCCTCGCGCCTTGGTGCTGCAGTGTTGGCTGAGACGCGGGTTTCGACCCTCGCGCCTTGGTGCTGCTGAGACGCGGCCAAAATTAGCTTTGCGTCTAGAACTTAGAATTCTGCTTTTTAATGGCTTGTCTTTTAGTGATTTTTAGACAGCCTACAAGCATATCAATACTATCTAATCTTTACAATGATCTAAACAAATCTTAAACTGAACAAACCAAAGTCTTCTTGTAGAACTCCTTCTCCAAGTTGAATCGATCCAAACATGATCCAAACGAGCTTGACTCTAACTGAGTGTTAGATGTGATCTTGACGCTCAAGCTCTTGAATCAATATGTGAAAGCTCCAAAGCTCCTTTGTTGAAGCTAATCACCTACTAATAACTTGATCAATATCTGAAACTAAATATCACAAGATTATTAGTAAACTTATAACTACATGAGTAATCATCATCAAAACTGGAGTGAAGGGCCTCTGAGCCAACATTATTTATAGTATATCTAAACTCTCATACGATATAACAATCCACGTCTAATAATCTACTACATGACTGAAACATCCACTATCTAACTAGTCCAATCTCTCGATCAAAATAGTCAATTATCAGAACCAGACTCTAAATCATAACAACTACAATCAGTTTTAAACGCTAGAAATTAAACACAATTAACTAAAAATAATCCAACAATTTAACTAACTAATAACAAAATAGATAAAACATACAACAGGAATAAACACTTACATGAAGTGATTCAGATAATTGCTCAAATAAATTAAATACTCAAATGAATGAACATTCACTGAGCTAATCAAATAGTACCCAGTGTCTAAAACATGATCAATACTTAACATGCACAAATAATATAAACAAATACAACAAACACTCACTAACAACAATAAATAAATAATTACACAAAGTAAACACTCACATGAAATGA
Source organism: Agave tequilana (assembly GCA_038442645.1). Classification (NCBI taxonomy): domain Eukaryota; kingdom Viridiplantae; phylum Streptophyta; class Magnoliopsida; order Asparagales; family Asparagaceae; genus Agave; species Agave tequilana. The sequence goes on along the minus strand of JAVJIF010013538.1, from coordinate 68,017 downwards.
TACAATAAATCACACAAATAATTCAAATAATCATAGAAAATGACAAGGATCTGATTCTAAATCACTATCAGGTGTGCACTGCACGAACTGGTTCAAATCTCCGAATCGCCTAGCGTATCGGGTCCACTGCAAACATAACTCCAGGTTTGGATTTTCAGTTATTGGATCCTGATCAGTTGTAAACCTACAACACACACAATGCATATGTTCACATACATACACATTCATAGAGAGTGAAAGATATAATCTCACACACACATGCACATAAATACGCGCGCGCGCGCACATACACACACACACACACAGAGGGAGGCTAACGCACACGGACGCACACTCGCACACTCACACACACGCGCGCGCGCGCGCGAGAACACAATACACGCGCGCGCACACAATACATAGACACTCATTTACACACACACACACATAGAGATTCAGAGGAAGAAAGAGGGAACCTACGAGAAAGAGAGAGGGAGAGAGAGAGCGTGGCATGGTGGAGGGGCAGCAGAGATGAGGGGCTTCTGTGGTGGTGCATCGGAGGAGGGAGTAAGGTGGTCGAAGAGGCCTGCTGCATGGCAAGCCAGGGAGGAGGGTGGTGCAGCTGTGCATGGTAGGGGAGGTAGAGGAGAGTATATGAGAAGCACAAGGAGGACAAGCTTGATGGAGCGAAGAGAAGATGGTTGGGTCTCGACAAGTGGGTTCGATGGAGAGAGGTTGTTGCGCATGTGTTAATGGCAAAGTCGGCCGACTGAGGATGGAGGGTGAGGAAGAAGAAGATGAGACGAGGTCATAGGTGATAGTTGAAGGAGGAGTTGCTAGGGCATGGGGGTGGGTCTGCTCCGTGATCGGTAGGAAGAATACGATGAGGGAAAGGTCACGGCTGCTACAGGCGAGTGGGGGATCGAGAGGAGATCGCGGCGACTCGGGGTGACGGAGGTGGAGATATGGGGTGCAGGTGGAGAAGCTGGCGGCCGGCTTGGGAAAAGGAAGCGGCCGTGCATTTCGGTTGACATGGAGTGATCTCGCGCATGAGGCTCGATGGCAAATGGATGGCTGGGTATGGAGGTGCTCGCAGCCACGACAGTTGGAGGGGTGTAGGAGGAGCAGATAGCGGGGCGGGTTGCAGAAAAAGGAGAAGATGATGATGAAGGGAGATGGCGGCAGCCACGAGATAGGTTAGGGTTATGGTTTACGGTGGGTGAGAGAAGAAGGAGAAGAAGTGAATATATAAGAGAGGAGTTGGGCTTAGGCTTGGTTTGGGCTCATGGGCTTGCGCATGGCTTGAAATGAAAAGGAGGAGAATAAGAATTAGAAAAGTATATTTGGGCTGGGCTTTGATTCGGGCCATGGAAGAAGGAAATGAAACAATAATAATGATAATAATAACAACAACCGCTAATAACAAATAATAATATAGTAATAATCTATATAGCCAAATTAACATATAATGTCCCAAATTAACTTGTGAATTTAATAATAATAATAAGTCATAAATCAAGTTAATTATTAATAATAAAATAATAAGTAAAGCCAGATATATTTAAAAAAAATATTAATACAGTAATATTAACTAGGGATACTATATCAACAGTGGTCTGTCAGATGTCGACTTTTATAATTAAATTTTTAGGGGACTTTTCTTGTAATTAAATTTCAAAAGTGGATTATTTAAAAAAAATTCCCTATATGTTATGACTGTAGCATTTGTTCTATCCTTTATTCTCAAACAAAAAAAAAAGAAAAAAAAAAGAAAAGAAAAAAAGATTTTGACCTGAGATAAAAGCAAAACGATGTGAATGATTCTTGTCCTTTTAGGATTTTGGCTGACCAGATAAGAATTCAAGTAAGATAATTTTTGGGCCTTTCATTTTCACAGTAGTCTTTTTTTTTTTTTCATTTCTTACAACTTTCAAGGGGAGATATGTTGGGAAATATGAAGAATTAGATGTGAATCTTTGAATTGAGTTACAGCGAGATCTGTTGAAAGAATCAATTGGATAATGGTTGGAGTGTGTTCTCCTTCCATTGGGGATGAACGTGGTATATTCACATGTTCAATTCTGACTTCGAATGAATGAGATATTCAAGTGTAAAGTTTGCCTAATTCAAAAACCAAAAGGAACTAAAGGTAGCTAAAAGTATTTTGTCCTACATTGAACATGAGATGGAAGTTTGAAGTGTTTAAAAAGAGAAAAATGGGAACAGAGGTTGTGCCCTTTGGGTACTTTGAGTTTTCACGCGCGATTAGGGGGAAACCATGCTTGCGCGCGCTAGCGCCTGAGCCGGGGCCCAGACTCGGGCGCGGGCTCGGGCTCGAGTTTGGTAATCCTACCCAGTATGGTTCTTTTTGATTCGGGCCTCACATGTACAATGTTACAGCAGATCGCGCCCACTCCGCTATCCGGACCTGTGCAAGGCTGAAAGGAAACCGCACGCATACCGTTGCGACGGTCTGTGCGGTTCCTGCCTGAAACGATCTGTTGCAACGGTTCAGACCGAACCGTTGCAACGGTTCAGACTCCAATTTACGCCTCTGCCCTTCCCGGAGCGCTATAAACAACACTCTTTTCTTTCATTTTAAAAACACAGCGACCAGAGCACATCTCTCTCTCCTCTCTTCTATAACTCGAGTTCTGAATACTCTGTAACTCAAATTCCAAAGTGAAGAAGTAACTCGGATTCTGAAGCAAGATTCATTCTAAATAAAGGCTCAGAAAATTTAATAGATTTTTTAATAGAATTGTTGTCTGAATCTGTGACTTCTAATGAAGAATATTATTCTATCTCCCTCCTTTCTCTACAGTGGGTGTTCTTCCAAAGTAAAATAAATATTCTCTCTGAGATTTGTCTTGGTCCTACTATATTGATAATCCTGTGAAGGTACTGGTTAAATACTGTTCGACCATACGGTGATTTGGTAGTGCTATCCAAGTACCGTGAAGAAGTGTTGAGACCAGCGTCCAATAACCCGTTAGCACCGTAGCGGGGGACGTAATTGTCTTAAGGAGATTCTCTATAAGCGTACCTCACTCCAAGTACGGTATAAGTGAATTAATATTCTTATACAGGGGTTATATGCATATACAGTATATTGAGACTGACTTATACCAGTCTAATTGGTATTTAACCAAGGAAGGTAATTGAAAGGTGGTTCTGTAATAAAGGAACGTTTTATTGAACGAAAAAACTCCCACCTGATATTCACTGACTGGCCAATTAGATTGGTGACATTGATTAGTTGTGAGATTGATTCCTAGAACTTTAACAATCTTAAGACAATTAAAATTGAAGTTACTTACTTTTGTGCTGCTTGAAATTGCAGAAAATGTCTGAGACTAAGCAAGACAGCTCAAGTAAGGCACCAAACATGCAGATTAAAACTTTGATGCCTACTCCACTTCCTAACCAGAAGCCGGAGAAGCTAGGAAAATTCGATGGCACAGAATTCAAGAGGTGATAACAGAAGATGCTCTTCTACTTATCACTCTGCATTTGCCAAATTCCTGTAAGAGGATCCACCAGAACCCGGAACTGATCGAGACTCAGTCCTTGCAGTCGATGCATGGACGCAAGGTGACTTCCTTTGCCGAAACTATATCTTAAATGGACTGGATAATTCTCTTTACAATGTCTACAGTCCAATCACAATGGCAAAGAAGTTATGGGCTTGTCTTGATAAGAAGTACAGGACTGAGGATGCCGGTACCAAAAAGTTCATCGTAGGACGATTTCTGGAGCATAAGATGGTGGACAACAAAGACTGTGATCAGTCAGGTGCAAGAGTTCCAACTTATCTTGCATGAGATAGAGGCTGAAGGTAGGAATCTACCTGAAAATTTTTAGGTTGCTACTATTGTGGAGAAACTTCCACCTGCGTGAAGAGATTTCAAGAACTACCTAAAGCACAAGCGCAAGGAGCTGAAGTTAGAAGATCTCATTGTGAGGCTTCGAATTGAGGAGGACAACCGAAAGTCTAAGCAAAGGAGCAATAAAAACTCCTATGAAGCCAAGGCCAATGTGATCAAAGACTCAAAGGGGAAGCGTCTACTTCCAAAGAAGAAAACTGCCCAAGGGTACAAAGGCAAGGTCCAAGAAGGTAAGAATATGTGCTTCAAGGGAACTTGCTACATCTGCAACAAAGAGGACATAAGGTAAATGAATGTCGTAGCCATCTCAAAAAGAACAAGAAGAACTATCCACAGGAAAACCTGACCGACCATGTGTCGCCAAGCCTTTCAGCTGTGTTTTCAAAAGTGAATCTGACGACCAATATAAGGATTGGTGGGTAGACACAAGGCCTACTCGGCATATCTACTCTGAGAAATTATTATTCTCTGAATGTCAAAAAACTAAAGTAAAATGAGGAACTCTTTATGAGAAACTCAGCCGTCTCCAAGGTTTAGAGAAAAGGAAAGGTCATCCTGAAGTGGACATCTAGGAAAAAGCTTACTCTGAACGATTTGCTATATGTTCTAGATATCCGCAAGAATCTGATTTCTAGATCAATACTTAGTAAGAAAGGATTTAAAATAATTTTCGAATCAGATAAATTTGTACTTACTAAGGGTGGGATGTATATGGGTAAGGGTTATCTTGTTAATGGCCTTTTAAGGCCAATGTTACAGTTGTGGACAAAAAATTCGTGTATTTGTGCCTTAAGCTTATAAATAAAGAAAAAGCTTTTGTTTATTTGCTTGAGTCTCCTATTTTATGGCATGCTAGATTAGGGCATGTAAATTCGCAAGTGTGAGATTTGTTGAGGCCAAGTTCGCGAAAAATTTATTTCACTCAGTTGATCAAAATACAAAACATTTAGGGTTAATTCAGAGCGATTTGTGCGACTTAAAGTTTACGCCAACTAGAAGCGGGAAAAAGTATTTTATTACTTTTATTGATGATTGTACGAGATATTATTTTGTGTATCTTCTAAACAGTAAGGATGAGGCAATGAATATGTTTATAACATATAAAGCTGAAGATGAGAATTAACTCAACAAGAATATCAAGATTCTAAAATCCGATCGAGGCGGAGAATATGAATCAAATGATTTTAGTGAGTTATTTGCTAAATTTGGTATAATCTATCAAACTACAGCACCATATACTCCTCGGCAAAATGGAATTGCTGAACGGAAGAACGAAACTCTGAAGGAGATGGTCAATTTTATGCTCGTAAGTTTTGGAGCTCAGTAGAACTTGTGGGGGAAGCTCTGTTAACTGCAAATTATATTCTAAACAGAATATCCCACAAGAAACTTAGTCTTATACCATTTGAGTTATGACATTGAAGGACACCTTCCTACTATTACCTCAAAATGTGGGGTTTCCTTGCAAAGGTACTAGCACCACCGCCTAAAAAGACTAATTTGGGAGTAAGGACAATAGACTGCATATTCATAGACTATGCCTTGAATAGTAGTGCATATAGATTTCTAGTTCATAAATCAGAAATACCAGATATTCATGTAAATATGATTATCGAATCTAGAGATGTTATGGTCTTTGAAGACATCTTTCCATACAAACGGAAAACGTATAAGACTTCTGGGAAAAGAACATATGAAATGGCGTTTAGGGACGAAAGCCCCATAGAACCGATTGTTAATGCGAAATTGAACCAAGAAGAAGTTAGAGATCTAGAATCTCAAAATCTTTTGATCTAGATTTCATAGCATATACTATTGAAAGCGAGCCTCAAACATTAAAAGAGGCTATGTCTACTCCAGAAGAACAAATGTGAAAAGAAGCTATAAATAGCAAAATAAAATCCATACTAAGTAATCATACTTGAGAATTAGCAAACTTGCCTCCTAGCAGTAAACCAATTGGAAGTAAAAAAAATAAAAACCCGATGGATCAATCGATAAGTACAAGGCTAGATTAGTAGTTAAGGGTTATCGACAAAAGGAAGGATTTGACTACTTCGATACATATTCACCAGTAACAAGAATAACCTCCATTTAGATGTTAATTGCAATTGCAGTATTGCATAACTTAGATATCTATCAAATGGATGTTAAGACTGCATTCTTAAACGGTGAATTAAATGAAGAAATATACATGGAGCAACCTGAAGGATTTATAATCAAGGGCCAAAAACACAAAGTGTGTAAATTGGTAAAATCCTTATACGGTCTAAAGCAAGCTCCAAAATAATGGCATGAGAAATTCGATAGTGTCATGATCAAAGATGGATTCACTATCAATGAATGCGATAAGAGTGTTTACACTAAAACAGTTAGAAATACATGTATCATTTTTTGTCTTTATGTAAACGACATGTTGATACTTGAGACTAATATTGAAATTATTAAGTCCATTAAAAGAATGTTATCCAACAATTTTAATTAAAGGATTTGGGGGTTGCTGATGAAATTTTAGAAATTAAAATCACAAGAACACTAGATAGAATCAGTCTATCTCAATCTCACTACGTAGATAAGATGATAGAAAGATTCAAGGATCATGGGATAAAGGAGAATATAAATCATTTTCTCTCACACATCCACCTTCGTACGCATACAGGAACTGGAGTACGGCAGTTGGAGTATTCTCAGATTATCGAAAGTTTAATGTATTTAATGAATTACACTAGACCCGATGTTGCTTACGCTGTAAGCAAGTTAAGGAGATACACTAGTGTTTGGTATGGAGAAGAGAAATTCGGTGTAAAATTTCCTTTAATCAATTGAAAGTTTACAACAGACTTATACTCCAACTACAAGGGAGGGAAGATGTTGAATCTTGAATCTCCCCTTTGTTTAGTGCTGGGTTCTTCAGGTGGCGATGGAAAGTGAATCTTGTTTTCCGTTGACCGGGTGAGCGTCGAGAACTTCTGGGGATCTTCTCTTCGGATGGTGGACGGAGTAACACAGCTCTGTCGACTAGAAATCTCAAAGAGATTGTAGGAGAGGATTAACTTGTACGCAGCAAGTTAACTGAAGAGTTGGACTCTCTTTCTTTCTCTGTCTCCCTCTCTCTTTTTATGTGCGTCCGTGTCCCTGTATGTCCCTCCTTATCTAAGCGACGGGGCTATTTATAGAGGTTTCAGGGGTGAACGTGCCCCCCGTAAAAACACTCCACAATGGGGGCTAACTTCCTCATTATGTGGGTGGTGATTGACCCAATAACGAGGGAAGTTATAACTGAGACCCTCGCGCCTTTGTGCTGTAGTACTGCTGAGCCGAGATGCGGGTTTCAACTCTCGCACCTTGGCGCTGCAGTGCTGGCTGAGACGCGGGTTTCGATGACGTAGCATGTCACTTCCGACCTTAGGTCCCCGATCTGGCATTTGAGCTTGACCTTCCCCATTGGACGGGTACCCTTGGCATTGAACCTATAAATAGTAGTCTGGGTGGCACTCAACCGGTGGGTAGGAATCCCCAGATGCTGCATGACCCGGCAAGGCATAATGCTCAATGCGGACCCGGGATCTACCTGAATGCGGTTCACCTCAGATGATCCAATGTACCCTGTGAAGTATAGGGGTCGATCGTGTTTCCCTTTGACCTGCATATCATCTGCTGTGAAGGTGATGCAGGGAGTATTTTGGGAGGCATGGAGGCAATCCTCTACATCTTCCTCCTTCGGTCCGATTGGCACCTGAGTCATGAAAACCTCAGTATTAGCGAGGGCCTCTTGTAGAGCTTCTCTGGTTGACTTCGATAGCCTGAGGAGCTCATGAAGAGTAATTCGCGATGAGATATTGGCCAGTTGAGTCAGGACATCAAAGCGGTAAGGTGCTGTGGATCCTTCCGCTATGTCTTTCGGAAGAACTTTAGAAAACCGAAGCTCTTTTTGTTTCTCCACGGGTTGCTTTGTGGAGGGCTTGGCCTGCAGTGGGTCTTGGAGGAGTTACCACCATTTCGTCATACTTTTTCAAATATGACTGCCCCGAACGGGTTTCTGCCACAAGTTGGTTAGGTTCTATGGCCAGAGCTATTGTTTCCTATTCTGAATCAGTCAGCAAGGGAACATCAATCTCTGCTTCCCGAGAAGAGGCACATACCACATTACAGGATGTAGCCTTAGCTTTGCCCTTGGACTTCCTATTGGTCACAGTAGTCCATTGTTGGCCATCCATAAGGTCGAGATGAACCCACATGACTTCCCCTCTAGGTGTGGGGACAGGTACCAGGCCTTTTTCTTGCTGCTGGTGAGGGTCTGTGTTGACCATTCTCAGCTCTCCTTTTGGGACAGGGACTACTCCAGAGGGTGTTGGAGGTTGTCTTCCAAACTGGAGAAATGACGTCATATTGGCCGTCACCTTCTTCTGCTCTGGACGGAGTTTTAATACCTCCGCGTCAATCAGAGCCTGAAGGATGTCCTTGAAGACATAACAGCTCTTGGTGGGATATCCCAACATCCTGTGGTACAAGCAGTAGTTGGGATTGTCGGTTTTACCGACTTCTTCAGGACGCCTAGCTTAAGAAAGCTTCAGTCTGTTGCTCTTGTTGAGTAATTTGAAGAGCGAGTCGACATGTTCATCCTTGAAGGAATACTGCTTGCTGGCGCATGGTTGGCTTGAAGAGCCACTTGCCTTAACCGGTTGAGGTTTGACAGGAGATTTGGTCTCTGCTGTCAAGTTATCCTTCCTTTTTGTTTGGAGAGATGTGTCTGGCGCACGCCTTGTTGTCCTCTCAGGTCTGGGTTTGTTTTCTTCTTCCCTGACCCGGGCGACAATTTCTTCAGCCTGTTCACCCTGTTGGATTAACTGCTTCCAGGTGCGGCTTTCGGCGACTCCTATTTGGGCGAGGAGCGAGGTTTGTAGATTATGGCGGCATGTTTCCACCAGGGTGACCTGGGTTATACCGCTCGGACATCGGAGTGCTACATTCCGAAACCTTTCCACGAAAGATTTAACGGACTCTCCCTTTCGCTGTTTGGTGACCAAAAGGGTTGGCATGGTGACCTCCGGTCATCTTCAAAGAAGCGCGTTAGAAAGAGCTTCTCCAAATCGCCCCAATTCTTAATGGAGCCTTTCGGGAGCTTCATGAACCATTCAAAGGCAACCCTTTCAGGGTGCCGATGAACAAACATGCCAGGATGGCATCATTATCTACCACATTCCTGTTTGAGATTTAAAGTAGTAGATATGTTGGTTCGGTGAACCTTTCCCCTCAAATGCTTCGAGGGTCGGAGCCTTGAATTTGGGAGGGTTGATTGGTAGTCAAAAGTGCATTTTATCATAACATTTACCATCACATTTTCATATTTATTCATTTAATTCTGCACATTTATTAATAATTTGTAATTTATTGTGTGCAGGCCTCGAATTATTATTTTTATAATAAATAAAGCCTAATGAAGCACAAAAGCCCATATTTGAAGCCCAGGTGTAAAAGTGCAAATATCAATTGTCAAAGTGCAATTATGCAAGGGCTAAAGTTACAATTATTAAAGATGAGGGAAGGATAGAATTCTACCCAACCCTAAACTCTTGCAGGATGAGCATAAAAGCCAAAGATAAGAAGGAAATTCGTGGATAAAAGATTTGGATAATTGAGATCAAGGTAACTTGATTTCTAAGTTATCTCGAAATCCCAAGATGAAGAGCCAGGATCACACTTCCAGAAGCAAACGCCCAGATGAACGGATCGGGAGAGGCCACGCGCCAAAGCGCGTGGCCAGAAGAGCCAGTTTTGCCGCAAAATTGCGACAAAAACCAGGATTTGCGGCAATTTAGATGAGATAGTTTCCAGTTTTTGTGGGCAGGTTTATCCAGGACTCTTCGGCCTTCTGCACCTATAAATACCCCCTGCAGTGCAACGTACAGAGTGTCCAGCGTCCAGCAAAGGGCCAAAAGCTAGGGTTTTTAGGTTTTTCTTTCTTCTAGGTTAGATTTTGTTTTCGTTTTTATTTTGTAAATTTTGTAACTGAGAGTGGAGGAAGCTTTCATGGAGGATGGAGTCTTCGCTTGTACTGAGGTGACAGCGGTATAAGCCCGCTTATCTTCCATTGTTAATGAAATCCATTTAAGGTTCATTTTTGTTATTATTTTATGTTTTTCATCTCTTGTTTATTCTTGTGCTTCTATGTTCCTATTTTCTTTCTTCTATGTGTTCTCTAATGCCTTGTGAACAATGAGACCCAACTGCTTCGAGACTGCCTAGCCAACGAAGATCCCTTGATGGCTTATGGCGATGAACATCCTATACGCCATACTTGCAAGTCTTCCGAGAAAAGGTAAATCATCGCACGGATCAAAGGTAAGCAGGCTGAAGAGGTTTGTACGTGTTTCTTTCTTTTCTTCCTTTAGTTTAGATCCACATCTTCCTAAATTCTTCTCTTCCACTTCACTGTAAATATCACCCATTGTAAATACCACTATTTAACAATAAAAAAGATAAATTTTAGAGTAAAACTTACAAACGCTTCCATCGCTAGTCCCTCCCTGAGGATCACGACCCATATAGCCTTGCTACAGCGGATTAGAATTGAGAACTTGCACATCCTATTCTTAAAACTAAAATACTATATTTTGTGTGCAGGTAAAAGTTCAATCAAAATTTTGGCGCCGTTGCCGGGGAGGGACGGTAAGTTATTCTCTAATAAAAAATATTTTTTATTAACTAATTCTTTTATTCTTTTCTGTTTGCAGGTTTGGAGAACAAGAAACAGAAACATAGCAGCAGCAGTGGACATATAGCTATCCTGTGCCTCTGCCTTTGAAGGCAGAGCACAGGAAGCTACTGTTTTGCCGCAGATCTGCGGCCAGAGCCGCAATTCTGCGGCAACAGTAGAGAACTACTGATCCTAATTTCTGCAGGTTGCTGCAAAGTTCGAATACTGTTTACTGCTCTGTTGATTTTGTTCTGTGATAACCCTGCTTACTGCTAATTAATTCAACAGTAAAAAGTTTGTTGTTAATGATAAAAATTGATTAGACGTTTGCATATTAGGCACGTGTCTTTTCAATTTATTTATTTTTACTGTTGAAGAGTGCTGGCGACAAGGTACGTTTGCATAGCATATAGATTAGGAAACACTCTTGGTTGTTTACTGCTTTCTTGAGTGATTACTTTTCTACAGCTTTACACGTACACTAATTCATCTTAAGGGCATAACCCATAAATAAGATAAGGTGGGGCTTTCATCACCCTTCCTTAGCCCAAAAATCATATCCCAAGCACTCACTAACCCAAGCCTAACTTAAAAATTAGTAGACGTTGGCCCTAGGGACATCTCGGACTCAATAGGAGATTATCCTAAGGGGGAACAGTGCTGGAAGTTGACTCTTGCCAAATCAGTGTCTAGGAAAGGGATTGAGGGCCGAAAGCCCGAAGATTGGTGGTTATTTAATTAAGGAACGTCTTTGACGGAAAACCTCCCACCACTCTTGCCCTGACTTGGCTGATTAACTCGTGTCAAAATCTGCACCCGACCTCCCGTGGACAGTCTAACCAGTTAGGAGTCGTCTAGGTCATAGGTCTACCCTAACTTAGGATAGAATTTTTTCTTTTTGTTTGTTTATTTGTTTGTTTGTTTGTGTTGGTGTGATATGGCATATAATAATAATTTTTCCAACTTTAATCCATATTACACACCTAACTATTTTTCGGATATTACCAACCCGGCATATCATAACTTTGACCAATCTAGTGTGCCGGAATGGTCTTATCCGAATAACGATAACCCACACCCCCCATCTTATGACTATAATTTCCATAATAATTTCAACTCGTCACAGAGTTTATGGGTTTCGAGTCCCCCGAGTCCAATTTTCAACCGACTTGTCCTCCGTTTCCACCTTGTCCACAATATTCCCAAGATTCATACTCAGATCCACCCAGTCAGAATAGACTACCATCTATCGGGGAAATGATAAGTATGCATGAGTCCAAGCAACAATTACCATCAATCGCAGACATGATTATGCGTGAGTCCACCGACTCACAACTTCATCACGATTACCCGTCCTATTTTCAAGTCCAATCAGAACATGATGCACCTATCGACTATGAAAGGATGCTTGCAGCCATGACTCAGGCTAGATTAGCCCGTGATCGTGACATAGATCTGATGGTTCAATCCTTACGTTCTCACCGTTCGGCCATTTCTGATATCACAGACCACTCTCTTAGAGCCGACGAACCAAGTTGCTTTGGACAACAAGATTCTATTTCAGTGCCATCATTTGAACTTGCCGAAACTCCAATTCTTGATAATTTGGCAAGTTTTTCCTTTCCTGAAATAGAACTTGAGGATGAATATGATCTTGATCCCCAACTTGATGATTCAATTTTATTTCCTGATCCAATAATGACTCCAGTGTCTTCACCTGATTTCACTTTTCCCGAGTCAACATTGGACCCTATTCCAATTCATCATGAAATTGAATCACCCATTTTAAATGATCATATTGAACTTGACCAATTGAGCAATTTTGAAAATCCTATGGATAAATTGGCAAGTTCTTTTTATTACATTAAACCAATGAGATATGCGACCTAGATTCTCACAATCTCTTTACTTCTGAAACTGATTGTACAATTCTGACGGAAGATGTTGACCTTAGTTTTGAAGAATTGTATGGCGATGAGCTAGAATTCCTTAATATTGGAAGTAAAGAGATATCACCCATATTAGGTCACATTCCATTGTGGGAAGAAGATTGTGGACTTGAGTTTCAATTTCTTGACTTGGACTCAATTCTTGAACCAAGCCCGACTCCTGAGCCCTTACTTGATTTGAGCATCTTTCTTGAGTCGGTATTCGTTCCCGTACCTATAATGTCCAAGTCAATAATTCCATCTTTTCATACTTCATTTTGGGACAAGGAGGTTGAGACAATTAACTCTGAAATTTATTATGAAATTTGGAAATTTGATGGGGTGGAAATACTAAAAATTGATTATACATATATTTTAGTGGGTTATGTAAGGAAAGTTTCTGGTGGGTTCCACCAAATTATCTGTTATCTTGATTGGGCCGCATTTCGTGGACCAATTAGACCACCTCCGGAACCACCACCTTAAGGTAACTTCCGCCTTCCCTTGTTCTGTTTCATGCATATATGCATTCATTCATACATTGAGGACAATGCATGAGATAAGTGTGGGGGTGGGCTTTACTAACATACTAACATAGGTAAAAACTAACAAAAATTTGCTAAAAAAATACAATAAAAATTTTTTTTTTAAAAAAGGATAATACTTTGACTTATTTTTTGAAAGAAATCTAAGTTAGTTTTAAGGATTAAGAAAATCATGATTAGGATTTCTAAAAACTTGGTCAAAATAAATAAATTGTTTAAATTTTAGGTATAGGAGGAGAAATTGAATAATTAGTTAGTCTTAATTTTTACCTTAATGAAATATGCATACCTAATGCATATCTAGGATTCTAAGACAAAGACCCTTGTGCCTCATAAAAAAAAAAAAAATTCAATCACCAATTAAGCTGGATACATGTGCCTCAAGAAGCATAAGTATTCACGCCTAAAGGTGAGTTCTAAATAAAAATAAAGTCCTTAGTTTTGTGGCCTAGTTCATTCGAATTTGAGTCCGCGGGGTGTTTTCTCACCTGGTGCCCTAAAGCCGACCGATTTGGGAGTCATCGACTTTAAGTTCGCTACATGGGTGGATTAGAAAGCCTAAACTAAGAAAAATTACTTATATGTATTAACACATCTAATAATCAATTAGTTAGGTATTAGGGCCTCAAGAAGCCTTGATACTTATACGAAAGAAAATTAGATGAGTTATACATGCCAAAAAAAAAATTTATATTATCACATCTAATAGTCAATTAGTTAGGTATGAGGGCCTCAAGAAGCCTTGATACTTACACGAAAGAAAATTAGATGATGTTATAAAAATAATAAAGAGGCATGAGAGTCCAAGTTAAGGAATTGCTAGTAAAAATTCATAAGGATGCATATGATTTTTGGTAACGAAAAAGACTATATTAGAAATTCAATTTTAATCCTTACCTAAAATGAATAACAATTGAATTTATAAAGACTAGGTTTGAAGAATGAATAAAAATGAGGATCCTAAAACTTATAGACTACTTAGTCTCTTCCAATATAAGTCAAATATTTTCCTTTTTATGGATTTTGTGGGTGTAATCCGCTGAAAACCCTCACGAGATAACACTCGTCCTCTAGGGTAACCTTGGGGTTTAACGGCTTGTTGCACGTGCTAAGTGCAACCGTGATTCCTACGAAAGTGAGTTAGGTTAGATTAATTCTTCTTTTCTTTTTCTTTTCTTTGTTTTTACTCGAGGACGAGCAAAAAGATAAGTGTGGGGGTGTGATTGGTAGTCAAAAGTGCATTTTTATCATAACATTTACCATCACATTTTCATATTTATTCATTTAATTCTGCACATTTATTAATAATTTGTAATTTATTGTGTGCAGGCCTCGAATTATTATTTTTATAATAAATAAAGCCTAATGAAGCCCAAAAGCCCATATTTGAAGCCCAGGTGTAAAAGTGCAAATATCAATTGTCAAAGTGCAATTATGCAAGGGCTAAAGTTGCAATTATTAAAGATGAGGGAAGGATAGAATTCTACCCAACCCTAAACTCTTGCAGGATGAGCATAAAAGCCAAAGATAAGAAGGAAATTCGTGGATAAAATATTGGGATAATTGAGATCAAGGTAACTTGATTTTTAAGTTATCTTGAAATCCCAAGATGAAGAGCCAGGATCACACTTCCAGAAGCAAACGCCCAGATGAACGGATCGGGAGAGGCCACGCGCCAAAGCGCGTGGCCAGAAGAGCCAGTTTTGCCGCAAAATTGCGACAAAACCAGGATTTTGCGGCAATTTAGATGAGATCAGTTTCTAATTTTTGTGGGCAGGTTTATCCAGGACTCTTCGGCCTTCTGCACCTATAAATACCCCTGCAGTGCAACGTACAGAGTGTCCAGCGTCCAGCAAAGGGCCAAAAGCTAGGGTTTTTAGGTTTTTCTTTCTTCTAGGTTAGATTTTGTTTTCGTTTTTATTTTGTAAATTTTGTAACTGAGAGTGGAGGAAGCTTTCATGGAGGATGGAGTCTTCGCTTGTATTGAGGTGACAGCGGTATAAGCCCGCTTATCTTCCATTGTTAATGAAATCCATTTAAGGTTCGTTTTTGTTATTATTTTATGTTTTTCATCTCTTGTTTATTCTTGTGCTTCTATGTTCCTATTTTCTTTCTTCTATGTGTTCTCTAATGCCTTGTGAACAATGAGACCCAACTGCTTCGAGACTGCCTAGCCAACGAAGATCCCTTGATGGCTTATGGCGATGAACATCCTATACGCCATACTTGCAAGTCTTCCGAGAAAAGGTAAATCATCGCACGGATCAAAGGTAAGCAGGCTGAAGAGGTTTGTACGTGTTTTCTTTCTTTTCTTCCTTTAGTTTAGATCCACATCTTCCTAAATTCTTCTCTTCCACTTCACTGTAAATATCACCCATTGTAAATACCACTATTTAACAATAAAAAAGATAAATTTTTAGAGTAAAACTTACAAACGCTTCCATCGCTAGTCCCTCCCTGAGGATCACGACCCGCATAGCCTTGCTACAGCGGATTAGAATTGAGAACTTGCACATCCTATTCTTAAAACTAAAATACTATATTTTGTGTGCAGGTAAAAGTTCAATCAAGGGTATGGTACCAGATCCCACTCGGCCGGATATGGCCGGACCACTCCTGCTTCTGGAGGCCTTTCCGGTTGGTGAGGGCCTCAAGACGTTGCTCCAATTGATTCATTCTTCTAGAATGAACCTTTCCCTGGTCTCGGTCGTCTTTTTCTTGCGACGAAGACTTAGACGAACTAGAAGTAGACTGCTCTTTCTCCTCAACGTGTACAGAAGATGAGCTTTCTCCCTCCTTTCGTTTGCCCTTGGACTTTCTAGAGGAGGCTTTGTCAGCTGATTTCCTCTTGTCTTCAAGCAACTGTGCGAGCATCTGCTTGAGGGGGTCGATAGATTCTTGCTGAGCACGAATCATCTCGAGTTGTTCCTTCTGGGCCTAGGCTTGCTGCTCCAAGCGCCAAGCTGTCTCCTCGGGAGTGCTGGTCATGTATATAAAGGCTTCTTTCTCTATAGAAGAGTTTGAAGCCTGCGACTCTGTAATAGCATAATGCGGGTTATTCACCTCAATGCCCCGGGCTAGGGCATGGTAGTCAATCGGGGGAATCACCCCGGTCCGGGTGCGAGTGTGTCGGTACAGTCCTTCCGGTTCAGTGTCAGACTCATCGGAGCTGACTGCAGGTTGTTTTCTCCTACTCCTGCTTGTCATGTTTGTAGTGAGCTCGGGATACTCAATATCAGAGAAGACCCTCCTTCCATGGGAACGACTTCTTTTAGCTGATCGGGGAATCAGGGTCAGCTGTCTGACTAGAGACTGCTGGTTTGCACCTGAACTGCAACGGCACTCGGAGAGCATTGTGATAAGTCGTTCGCAGCAACATGATGAAGTGATACGATTAGCACTTCTCTTCTTCGTCAAGTAATCCCTTAGATCCGTGGGAGGAGGATCAAAGAGATTATCCTCGCAATGTCGAGGGCGGGAGGCGTCCTTACTTCGCACAGCTGGGACGCAGGGTTCAGAGTCGCGATTCTCGCGTGTCTTCAAGACGCGTGTCTGGTGTCTCTGCTGAGATGAGATGCGGCCATCGCGTTGCTGATTATTGCGTCGGGGCAGAGACGCTTGAGAGATGCAGGGCTACTGGGCCCCAGGCCTAGAGGCGTGTGCCTCTTGTACTTGACAAGAAGTGCGAATTTCGTCTTGGCGACTGGGAAGTAGGGCTTCAGAGGAGCCAACTTGGTGAACCTCACGTTTGGGCTGCCAAACGCGGATTTCGCGTGTCGGATGTGGTGCAGCAGAGACGCCGGCTCGAATCTTGCGTCCTGCCTCAGTTGTTCCAACTTGCAGTTGACGCGCCCGCCTCCTCTGTCTGCGTTCAGCGTTCCGGTTGCGTCGTAGGGGTTGAGAGAAACCAACAACAACTGATGCTGAGGAAGAGGATGGATTGGCTGGACACCAGAGAACTTGACCACGTGGGTCTCCTGAGAGACGTTGGCGCGTGTGTCGCGCATGGCATGATTGGCCACAACATCCCTCACAGCAGCTGCCTCTGAGAGAGGCTCAGAGCGAATTTTGGGGCCAGTCCCCGTAGAGACCCTGCGGTAGGCGCGGGCCTTTGGGCTCTTAGAGCCAGAAGAGAGGAACTCTTCATACTTTGCCTGGTCAAATTCTATGACGAGCGATTCGACCGTTTTTCCCTTGTAGAGGACGTCACCTTGCGCCACCACTTGTTCGTCGGTAACGAAAGTAGTCCCTAATGGAGTCGCCATCTCTTGTTTGGTACGGAGAAGAGAAATTCGGTGTAAAATTTCCTTGAATCAATTGAAAGTTTACAACGGACTTATACTCCGACTACAAGGGAGGGAAGATGTTGAATCTTGAATCTCCCCTTTGTTTAGTGCTGGGTTCTTCAGGTGGCGATGGAAAGTGAATCTTATTTTCTGTTGACCGGGTGAGCGTCGAGAACTTCTGGGGATCTTCTCTTCGGATGGTGGATGGAGTAAAACAGCTCTGTCGACCAGAAATCTCAAAGAGACTATAGGCAAGGATTAACTTGTACGCAGCAAGTTAACTGAAGAGTTGGACTCTCTTTCTTTCTCTGTCTCTCTCTTTTTATGTGCGTCCGTGTCCCCGTATGTCCCTCCTTATCTGAGCGACGGGGCTATTTATAGAGGTTTCAGGGGTGAACGTGCCCCCCTAAAAACACTCTACAATGGGGGCTAACTTCCTCATTATGTGGGTGGTGATTGACCCCATAACGAGGGAAGTTATAACTGAGACGCGGGTTTCGATCCTCGCGCCTTGGTGCTGCAGTGCTGCTGAGCTGAGATGCGGGTTTCAACCCTCGCGCCTTGGCGCTGCAGTGTTGCTGAGCTGAGACGCGGGTTTCGACCCTTGCACCTTGGCGCTGCAGTGTTGGCTGAGACGCGGGTTTCGACCCTCGCGCCTTGGCGCTACAGTGCTGGCTGAGCTGAGACGCGGGTTTCGACCCTCGCGCCTTGGCACTGCAGTGCTGGCTGAGACGCAGGTTTCGACCCTCGCGCTTTGGTGCTGCAGGGCTGGCTGAGGCGAGGGTTTCGACCCTCGCGCCTTGGTGCTGCAGGGCTGGCTGAGGCGCGGGTTTCGACCTTCGCGCCTCGGTGCTGCTTAGATGGCTATGATTAACTCTGCGTCTGGAGTTTGGAACTCTGCTTTTGAGGACTTATCTTCTAGTGAACTTTAGACAGCCTACAACTAGTAACCCTACTGATGATCATTGGACTGCTTTACTATGAGTATTAGGTTACGTATCACATACCAAGAAATATGCTTTGAGATATGGACAGTATCCACCTACACTTGAAGGATACAGTGATGCTGATTGGATTGCAAATTCTGAGGAATCAAAATCAACTTGCGGATACGTATTTACTCTAGGAGGAGCAGTGATATCTTGAAAATCTTTCAAACAAACTTGTATTGCCCGTTCCACTATGGAATCAGAATTCATAACCTTAGATAAGGCCGAAGAAGAAGCAGAATGGCTTCGACAATTTTTGGAAGATATACCATTATGGCAAAACCAGTGCCCACTATATGCATTCACTGTAATAATCAAGTAGCTGTATCTAGGGCACAAAACTTTATATATTACGGTAAGTCTAGACATATTCGTTGTAGACATAATACCGTTAAGCAGTTGCTCTCAAATGGAATTATCTCTATTGACTTTATCTCGTCAAAAGATAATTTAGCGGATCCGTTTACCAAAGGTTTAAGTAAAGAGCGTATAAACTGCGCATCGAGGAGAATGGGTCTAAAAGCCTAATCTTACCGAGTCAGCTTAATAGAAACCTCACTTAGTAACTGGAGATCCCACAGACTAAGTTCAAGAGGAAAAATTAGTTATGATTGACTCAGCAAGTAAGCACTTAGGAGCTTGACTCTAATCCCTTCCTAAGGTGCGCACAAGTGCTTTCTACATGTGGATTAAGAATAAGCTTAACGCTTTTAATGATGCTATATCTTGTTACTAAAACAAGTGGAGTAGAGTAGACTACTCTTAATAGGACGATCACCGATGTGAGTATAGAGCTAATTCGGCTCTTTGAGAATTTCTATGGAGGCTGTTATTCCCTAAAGATACTCTCTGAAACTAAGAATGTCCATAGCCAAAATAGACACAAACGAGAATCAAAGTTAATTTGAAAAGTTACTGTGTGAAACTTGTTGACTGGGCTTACACTAACGGCTAACAGTTCAAGACTTAGTTCACTGATTAACCGGTAAGTCCAATAAAGGTTTCGCTATGGAAGGTTCAAGACCTAGTTCACCTATCTTGATGCAGTTTCTTTTCTAAAGTACCCTTCACTGTAGAGTCAGTCTTTTTGTGTGTCAATTCCTTAAATCTTCATTCATTGTGGGGGATTGTTGGGAAATATGAAGAATTGAATGTGAATCTTTGAGTTGAATTACGGCTAGATCCGTTGATAAAATCAATTGGATAATGGTTGGAGTGTGTTCTCCTTTCATTGGGGATGAACGTGGCATATTTACATGTTCAATTATGACTTCGAATGAATGAGATATTCAAGTCTAAAGTTTGCCTAATTTAAAAGCCAAAGGGGCCTAAAGGTAGCTAAAAACATTTAGTCTCACATTGGACATGGGATGGAAGTTTAAAGTTTTAAATAGAGAAAAATGGGAACAAAGGGTGTGCCCTTTGGGTACTTGGACTTTTCGTGCGCGATTAGGGATAAACCATGCCCCCCGCGCGCGCGCCGCCACCGCCTCAGGTGCCGGCACCGGGAGCCCAGGTCCGGGCTCGGGTTCGGGTTAGGTAATCCTACCCGGTCTGGTTCTTTTTGGATTGGGCCTCATGGGTACGGTGTTATAGTGGATCGCGCCCGCTCTGCTATCCGGATCGTGCAACGGCTGGAAGGAAACTGCACGCGAACCGTGGCAACGGTGTCCTGTCTGGAACGATCCATTGCAACGGTTCAGACCGAACCGTTGCAACCGTTCAGACTCCAATTTACGCCTCTGCCCTTCCCGGAGCGCTATAAATGGCGCTCTTTTCTTTCATTTTAAAAACACAGCGACAGAGCGCATCTCTCTCTCTCTCTTCTCTGTAAGGCTCAGAAAATTCAACAGATTCTTTAATAGAATTGTTGTTTGAATCTGTGACTTTTAAAAAAGAATTCTTCGATCTCCCTCCTTTCTCTACAGTGGGTGTTGTAGGCTGTCCAAAAGTTACTGGAGGACAAGCCATTGAAAAGCAAAGTTTCAAGTTCTAGACGCGAGGGACTGACACCCGCGTCTCAGTATCAAGGCGCGTTGGCTTGACACTCGCGTCTCAGTATCAAGGCGCGTTGGCTTGACACCCGCGTCTCAACATCAAGGCGCGTCGGCTTGACACCCGCGTCTCAGTTATAACCGCCTTGATTAAGGGACCAATCACTGCCTACACGTAAGGGAAACCAGCCCCCATCGTGGCGTGTCTTTAGCAGGCACGTGGGTTAGTTACCGCCCATGTAGCGGGGAAGTGGCCCCTCATTGTGGAGCGTTTTCAGGGGGGGCACGTTCACCCCTGGGACCTCTATAAATAGCCCCGTCGCTATGAAGAAGGGGTCGAACTTTTGGCGATCGGCATCAAGGGGGAGAACACAGAAAGAGAGAAAAGAAAAAGGGCAATCAGAAAAACACACACAGAGAGAGAAGATCATCAGCAAAGAGAGAGAGAAGACTCTTCAGCAAGTTCGTTGTGTACGAGCTAGCTTTCGCCTACCTTCTCTTTTAGAGTTTTGGTAGACAGAGCTGTGTCACTCTTTCTACCGGCCGAAGAGGAGATCCCTGAAGGACGGTCATCTGGTCAACGGAGAACAAGATTCACTCTCCACCGCCACACGAAGAACCCAGCATTAAATAAAGGGGGGATTCAAGATTCAATATCCTACCTCCCTTGTAACCAGAAGGAACAGTTTTTGTTGTAATCTTTTTCATCTGATTCAAGGAAAACTTTTACTGCAAATTCTTGTCTTCTCCTTTTTCTGGGTCATACAAGAGATGGCGAATCCGCTGGGGACTACTTTCGTCACTCACGAACAGATCGTGGCGCAGGATGACGTCCTCCGTAAGGGGAAGATGGTCGAATCGCTCGTCGTCGAGTTCGACCAGGCGAAATATGAAGAGTTTCTCTCTTCTGGCTCCAAGAGCCCAAAGACCCGCGTCTGTCGCAGGGTCTCGGCGGGGAATGGCCCCGAAGCCCGACCTGAAGCTCTCTTGGGCGCCGCTGCTGCTGCCCACTGTGCCCAGCAAAGTTCACGCGTCAAGGCCTCTCAGAAGGCCCGCGTGATCCCAAGCACAGTTACTGTTGCGACCAACTCCGGCGCACAGAAGACTTGCGTCAACGTCTCTCAGGAGACCTGCATGGTCAAACTCTCTGGTGATCAACATCCGGTCGTCGTTGGTTACTCTCCACCTCCACGACGCAATCGAAACGCCGAGCGTCGACAGAGGAGACGTGCGCGTCAGCTCCAAGTTGGAACCGTTGGTTGTCCAACTGAGGCTGGACGCAACGTACAATCTCGCGCCTTGCCCGCGCCACGTCCAGTACATGAAATCCGCGTTTGGCGTCCCAAACGCGAGATTCCTTCAGTTAGGTCTTCTGAAGACCAACTCACCAAACGCCGAGGTGAAACTTCTGCGCCTCGTCAAATGCAAGAAGCACGCGCCCACAGGCGTGGGGCCCAGCAGCCCATTCTCTCTCAAGTGTCTCTGCCCAGACGCACCAGGCAGCAACGCGAGACTTGTGTTTCATCTCAGCAGAAACGCCAGACGCGCGTTACACAGTCGCGTCGTGAGAACAGCGTCCCTGAAGCCTGCGTCCAGGCTATGCAGCACATGGATGCCTCCCGTCTTCGACATTGTGAGGCTAGCCTCTTCAATCCCCCTCCTATGGATTTGAGGGATTACTTGACAAAGAAAAGAAGTGCCAATCAGGTCACTTCGTCATGCTGCTGCCAACGGCTTATCTCCATACTCTCTGGATGCCATTGTGAGTCAGGTGTGAACCAGCAGTCTCTGATCAGACAGCTGACCCTGATTCCCCCGTCAGCTAAAAGGAGGCGCTCCCACAGAAGGAGAACCTTCTCTGACGTAGAATACCCGTAGCTCACTGCGAATATGACAAGCAGGAGCAAGGGAAAACAACTTGCAGTCAGCTCAGATGAGTCCGAGTCTGACTCTGAACCGGAAGGGGTGTATCGACACACTCGCACCCGGACGGGGGCCATTCCCCCAATTGACTATAATGCCTTAGCCCACGGCGTTGAAGCGAACGATTCTCACTCCGCCGTAGCGGGATTTAGGGCTTCGAACTCTTCCGTCGAGAAGGAGACCTCCGCTTACATGACAGGCACTCCTGAGGAGACGGCTAGACGTTTAGAGCAGATCCAGAAGGCGCAAATGGATATGATTCTTTCTCAGCAGGAATCTATCAACTCCCTCAAGCAGGCAATTGCACAGCTGCTCGAAGACAGGAGAAAATCTCCTCTAAAAAGTCAAAGGGCAATAGGAGAGAGGGAGAAAGCTCATCTTCCGAACCTTCTGAGGAGGTGCGGCAATCTGCTGCGGACTCGCCCAAATCCTCGTCGCAAGTAAAGGGCGACCAAGACCAGGGAAAGGCTCATGCTAAGAGAATGAGTCAATTGGAGCGACGCCTCGAGGCCCTTGCCAATCGCAAAGACCTCCAAGAAGTAGGAGTGGTCCGGCCCTATCTGGCTGAGTGGGACTTAGTTCCATACCCTCCTAAGTTCAAGGCTCCAACCCTCCAAGCATTCGACGGGAAGGGGTCACCCAACCAGCACATCTACTACTTCAAATCCTAAACCGGGAATGTCGTAGACAACGATGCTATCCTGGCGCGTCTATTCATCGGCACCCTGAAAGGGTTGGCCTTTGAATGGTTCATGAAGCTCCCAGAAGGTTCTATCAAGAACTGGGGCGATCTGGAGAAGCTGTTCTTAACACGCTTCTTCGAAGATGACTCCGAAGTCACGATGCCCACCCTTTTGGCTACCAAACAGCGGAAGGGGAGTCCGTCAAATCTTTCGTGGAAAGATTTCGGAACATGGCACTCCGGTGTCCAAGCGGTATGACCCAGGCCACCCTGGTGGAAACATGCCGCCACAATCTCCAAACCTCACTCCTTGCTCAAATAGGAGTTGCTGAAAGCCGCACCTGGAAACAATTAGTCCAACAAGGTGAACAAGCTGAGGAGATCGTTGCCCGCGTCAGAGCAGAGGAAGGTAAGCCTAGGCCGGAAAGGTCGACAAGGCGTGCGCCAGACACATCCCTCCAAACAAAGCGGAAGGATAATTTGGCAACGGAGACTAAATCTCCCGCCAAACCTCAATCAGGCAGGGCGAGTGGCTCTTCAAGTCAGCCTCGCGCCAACAAGCAATATTCCTTCAAGGAGGAACATGTCGATTCACTCTTTAAACTACTCAACAAGAGCAACCGACTGAAGCTCCCTGAAGCTAGGCCCCCGAGGAAGTCGGCAAGACCGACAATCCCAACTACTGTCTATACCACAGAATGTTGGGACACCCTACCAAAAGCTGCTACGTGTTCAAGGATGTCCTTCAAGCTCTGATTGACGCGGAGGTGTTAAAGCTCCGACCAGAGCAGAAAAAGGTGACGGCTAATGTGACGTCAGCTCTCCAATTCGGAAGACAACCCCCAACGCCTGCGGGGGTGATCCCTATTCCAAGAGGAGAACTGAGAATAGTCAACACAGACCCTCACCAGCAGCAAGAGAAAGGCTTGGTACCCGTCCCTACACCTCAAGAGGAAATCATGTGGGTCCACCCTGACCTTGTCGATGCACGGCAATGGACTACTGTGACCAACAGGAAATCCAAAGGCAAGGCAAAAGCCTCATCTTGCAATGTGGTATGCGCCTCTTCCCGAGAAGCGGAGACTGATATCCCTTCACTGACCGACTCAGAAGAGGAAACGATGGTCCTGGCTGCAGAGCTCAACCAACCAATGGCGGGAACCCGTTCAGGACAGGCGTACTTGAAACAGTACGGCGAGACGGCAGTAGCCCCTCCACAACCAACTGTGGAGCCAGTCAGGCCCTCCACAAAGCCACCTGTGGAGAAGCAGAAGGAGACTCGATTTTCTCGAGCCCTTCAAAAGGGCATCGCGGAAGGATCTACGGCACCTTACCGCTTTGATGTCCTGGCTCAGTTGGCCAACATTCCGGCACGCATTACCTTATATGAACTTCTTAGACTATCAAAGTCGACCAGGGAAGCTCTGCAAGAAGCTCTGGCAAATGCTGAGCTCTTTATGACCCAGGTGCCGAAGGAGGAAGATGTAGAGGATTGCCTCCACACCTCCCAGAATACCCCCTGCATCACCTTCACGGCAGATGATATGCAGGTTAAAGGGAAGCATGATCGACCCCTGTACTTCACAGGGTATATTGGATCGTCTGAGGTGAACCGCATCTAGGTAGATCCAGGGTCCGCGTTGAGCATCATGCCTCGCCGGGTCATGCAACATCTCGGCATTCCTACCCATCGTTTGAGCCCTACCCAGACGACTATCTATGGGTTCAATGCCAACCAGACCCGTCCGATGGGGAAAATCAAGCTCAGGTGTCAGATTGGAAGCCTCAAGTCGGAAGTGACATGCTACATCATCGACGCCGACACTTCCTACAATCTATTGCTGGGACGACCGTGGATTCATCGCAATTCCATCGTTCCATCCACTCTCCACCAAGTCATGAAATACATTGACGGGAGTGGAAAGATTCAAACGTTGATTGCCGAAAGGTATCCGTTTAAAGGGGTCGAAAATTATTTCACAGACTCCCTCCTATATCAGGATCCTGAGGAGTCAAATGAAACCCCGCAACCAGAGGAGCCAGACTCTGGTAATGAGGCTGACACTGAGTTTGAGGAAGAAGAGTGCCTGTGGGAGTTAGAACCACTTGTAACAGGCACTAATAAGCCCGATGTCGATAATACCACCGATGATGTAGGCGGTTTTGCGTATTTTTCTGTGTGTGATTCTGATTCAATACCGTCAGATACTAGCACTGATATAGATGACGATCCCTGGTCGGCAGTAGACGCTTTGACATCATTGCATGTACCAGTGAAGTCATCTTTCGAGACATACCAAGACAATGGTAATGCGCAAGAATCTATATTCATGGTTCCAGCCAGACGAAAAGGCCAAAAACCAATTCTTTTTGGGCAAATCTCGTCTGAACCAACGCCCCGCGACGACTCAGAAAGTGAGGAGGAATCCCCTCAGCTCAGTCATTATGAACCAAAAGCGCTCAAAATGATGAAGTGCATGGGGTATGATCTAACCAACAGACCCGGGTTGAACTTCGGCAAAGGAAGGAAAACGCTACTTCGATCCTTTGTGCCGAAAGGGAAGGCCCCGGATTATTATCATCGGACGCGCCGGGGTTGGGCTACGTATCAACTCCGGTCCCATCAGCCTCCGATTCTCAAGAATCGTCGAGCAACGATTACTCTTCAGACACATCATCTTGGGAGTCAGATGTCAGTGTCGGCAACATCTTCAAGGAACTTTCAGTGAACATGGTTTCGACAAGCCACCTGGAAGATGGAAATGAAGAAATGATCCAATCTGATACAGATCCTTGGATCAAACATTTAAATACTCTTTGGGATACCCGCTTTGAACAGCGCGAGCCACCCACAGAAGACAAGGTTGTTCAAGTCAATCTAGGAGATGAGGCTAACCCTAAGCCCATCTTCATAAGTGACGGCCTGTCACCTTCGGAGAAGAAAGATCTAATATCTCTTGTACAAGAGTATATAGACGTCTTCACCTGGAATTATGATGACATGCCAGGACTTGATCCTCAAGTGGCCATGCACCGCCTCAACATCAATCCGGACGTAAAGCCTGTCAAACAACAGCAGCGACGGTTTCGCCCAGAAATAATGGAGGCAATTCAATCAGAAGTCAGAAAACTTATTGATTCTGGCTTCATCAGGGAAGAACAACATCCCGACTGGGTAGCCAACATCGTCCCCGTTGCCAAGAAGAACGAGAAGATCTGGATCTGCATCGATTTCCGTGATCTAAACGAGGCTTGCCCCAAGGACGAATTCCCATTGCCAATCATAGATGTCATGATCGACAATACTTGTGGATTCGAACGAATGTCCTTCATGGACGGATTCTCAGGATACAATCAAATCAAAATGTATCCTGATGACGAAAAGCATACCTCCTTCAGAACACCTCTAGGGGTATATTGCTATACCGTCATGCCCTTCGGACTGAAAAATGCAGGGGTAACATACCAAAGGGCCATGAACGCCATTTTCCATCAGCAGATACGCAAAACGGTAGAATGTTATGTTGATGACATCGCGGTAAAAAGCCGCACTAAAGATGATCACATAGCGGACCTGAAGGTGGTCTTCGACATCATGCGGGCTCATCAATTGAAGATGAATCCCACAAAGTCCTTCCTGGGGTGGCCAGTGGCAAATTCCTAGGATTTGTTGTAACTTTCACAGGAATTCATTTGGACCCGGAAAAGATCCGCGCTATCCAGGAGATGCAACCCCCGAGAAGCCTCAAGGAGCTCAGGGGATTGCAAGGACGATTGGCGTACATCCGTAGGTTCATCTCAAACCTTTCCGGAAGATGCCAACCCTTCGCTAAGCTGATGAAGAAGGGTGTCTCGTTCATTTGGGACGACGCTTGTCAACAAGCATTCGAGGAAATCAAGCAATACCTCACCCAACCACCAGTCCTTGCAGCTCCAGTATCCGAAAAGCCGTTTCTGGTGTACGTCCGAGCAATGGATCATTCTTTGGGAGCTCTACTAGCTCAGAATGACGATCAGGGACGTGAGCAGGCAATCTACTATCTGAGTAGAACAATGATCGGAGCCGAACATCGGTATAACCCGATCGAGAAGGAATGTTTGGCACTAGTGTTTGCTATCCAGAAAATGCGACACTATCTGGTAGGCCAAACTATAAATGTCATATCAAAAGTCAACCCTCTGAGGTTACTCATGACAAAACCTTCCTCATTAAATGGCCGGCTGGCAAAATGGGCCATATTGCTATCACAATATGAGATGCATTTTCTGCCACAAAAGGCTATTAAAGGACAAGCGGTGGCGGACTTCTTAGCTGAACACCCAGATCCGAGAGCAGCCAAACTCTACGAGGATCTCCCAGACGAGGTCGCCGAAGTCTGTTAGACTCAGACGTCATTCGAAGGGCAAGTGTGGCAACTTTTCTTCGATGGTGCATCAAGAATAAGTCCAAAGGGACACAACGTAGCGGGGGTAGGAGTGGTACTCGTATCCCTACAAAATTATGTGGTTCCCCGAGCTGTCTCATTAACTGAGCCTTGTTCCAACAATGTGGCGGAGTACAACGCTCTTTTGATTGGGATACAATTTGCCGATGAGATTGGCGTTAAAAATCTCGAGGCATACGGCGACTCTAAACTCATCGTCAGTCAAGTTCGCGAGGAGTACGAAGTCAGACATGAAGACTTAGTACCTTACCACAACGAAACTATCCGCATGGCCGAGGGGTTTACAAGCTTCTACATCGACCATGTACCACGCAGACAAAATGCGCACGCAGATGTACTCGCATCCCTGGCTGCCTCCTTAGCTCTTCCAGCTGGAGCAATGGAGAAGATATTCGTCTACAGCCACAACCTATATTGCCCGAGAAATGCTCTCGAGGATTATCAGGAGTCAACGGGAGGTCGTCACCGCGAAGAAGCACTTGAAGCCTCAACCGGGCCAGAGCTTAAAGACTGGCGATTCCCTTATATCGACTATGTCTTGTATGGCATCCTGCCTGAGGACGCCAAGGAAGCGGCTGCCATTCGAAGGAAAGCCCCTAAATTTTACTACAATGCGATTACACGAACATTGTATCGTCGATCGCATGACGGGGTCTTGCTCCGGTGCCTCTCACCAAAAGAAGCCCAAGAGGTATTGAGAGAAGCCCACGACGGTATGTGTGGAGCCCATCAACCTGGCCCAAAATTGGCACACCGACTCCAAAGATTGGGTTACTACTGGCCCAAGATGATTGCCGATGCCGTCACTTATGCCAAGAGATGTCACGCCTGCCAAGTGCATGGCGATTTCATCCATCAAGCACCAGGCTACCTCCATTCTACGGCCTCTACCTGGCCATTTGAAATGTGGGGCATGGACGTGGTCGGACCTATCAGCCCACCATCATCAAAAGGACATCGGTTCATTTTGGCAATAACCGATTACTTCTCTAAATGGGCCGAAGCCGTTCCTTTGAAGGAGGTCAAATCGTCGAACGTGATCAAGTTCGTGAAACATCACGTTATTTACCATTTCGGTGTACCTCGACGAATTGTCCATGACAATGGACCTCAGTTCATCAGCCAGGCTTTCTAGAGATTCTGCGCTAAGTTCAGAATCCAGAGTGTGTCCTCAACGGCATACTATCCTGCCGCTAATGGCCTCGCAGAAGCTTTCAATAAGACCATTGGCAAGCTTCTCAAGAAGTTCGTCTCGAAAAGTCAACGAGACTGGGATGACAAGTTGGGTGAATGCTTATGGGCTTACCGCACTGTAACCCCCTGATCCCCGGTGTACGTATTACCGTATCGGTACGCGATACGACGTACAAAAATTGATTTGACCTCCGTAGTAGTCCGATTGAGCCGATTTCAGTTTTAAAAATTATTTTCTAATATTTTAGATTTTTCAGGATTTTCTGGAATTTTCCTGGAGTATTTTGGAAAATCTCCGTAGTCGGTGTCGACCGATACCGATTATCGGCCTTCCGATTTTTATCTCACAAACGGAGTAGAATTTGAGAATCGGCTTTCACCGTGTGTCCTAGAATCATGTTATCTACGTTCGGGTATTTTTGGGGATTTTTCTAAATTTATCGAAAATCTGGCCAAACCGGTGTCGCCCGTATCGGCGAGACACTCCGGGATTTTTAATTGGCAAACCGGATTGAGTTTCGACAAACCGTCTTCATCTTACGCCTCAGGATAATATTCTTTATTTTGTAATTTTTGGGCACCGTTCGGAGCTAGTCGAATATGGGGCCAATATAATAATAATATATATTAATTTATTTAATTATTTTCCTTCCTTTACTTTTCCTTTCTTCCACTTTCTTCTCCCTTCTTTCCTGACTTCCAGCGAACGCCACCGACCCATTCAACCGACTCTCTCCCTCTCTTATATCTCTCTCTCTCTAATTCAAATTCTCTCTAATCTCTCTCTACAAAACCCTCTCTCTCCCCTAATCCTCTCTCACACCCTCTCTCTCTCTTACTCCCATCCCTCTCTCTGGGTCAGCGGCGTCCTGACCCACGCCCACCGCCAGTGGCCGGCGCGCCTCCTCGGGCCACGCGCCGCAGGCGCCGCCCGGGCGCTGCCGCGTCCCGGCCCGGCGTCACGCCGGAGGCCGGCGCCCCTCCAGGTGCCGCCCCTCCCCTCCTCCCTTTTTCTTATCATCTGCAGCCTCCCTCTCTCTCACTCTCTTCCTTCCACACTCTCACTCTCTCCCTCTCTGCCTCGCGGCCGGAGCCGCCACCGCCGTCGCCGCCGGCGGCCGGGATCGCCGCCGGCGGGCTCCTCTCGCCGCCGGCCAGCTGGGCTGGCCGGCTGGCTGGTGAGGGCGGCAGCAGCAAGCTGCTGCTGCCCCTCCTCTTCCCTTGTGGGTTTGGGTTTGAACCCAAACCCAATTACCTCTATTGGGTTTATTTAAAACCCAATAATCCCAATCCAATACCCATTAACCCGTAAACCCATACCCATTTAACTTAAATCAAATGGGTTTGGGTTGTGGATATGGACCCGACTCGTTATGAGCCTAAACCCGCATCCAAAAACATTACAGGTATTTTTACAGAAAACCCCCTGTCACTTTTCAGTATTTGCATTTTAAATATTATTTACATAATTAACCCTATTTGTTATGATTCAGTATTCGGGCGATCTCGGGAGCATCCGGACTCCGATTTGGACGATTCTGGATCCGTTACGATCGTAGGAACGAGAGCTACTGCTCCACGACCAGTTTGTGAGTGTTTTTATTTTATAAATTATCTTTTTAGTCTATTAATTGCACTTGATTGACTTCTTGATATAAAACATGATCCGGTATATCCTAATTGGTAAACAATATTAAAACACTGTAATAAACACGGTACTTAGTAAATGCCTGACTGATCTCGAGTATGTCCTGTTCCTGTACCACTGACACCCGGCCCACCATAGCCCCATAGGCTTGGACCCTATTATGTCATGCATCGTGACACAGTTACCTTACATACTGCTCTACAGGTACGCTAGGACACTACACCGTCATTATACACGAATGCGAGATACTGTTATTTCTATCTTCTTGTCATCCTTACATGGCTACCGTAGTTTAAGAGACGGACATGATATTATTTTATACACGGATCACTGTTAGGACATATACGAGTGATACACCGATATATTGCTACACATATAGGTTCCACTGATACACGGATATAACCATGCACGGACTACTGCATTTCATATTAGCATGATCATCATACACATTTATGTTATGTTTACATATTATGGTTACACATGCCTGTATGGTTTCTCTATTCTTGTCATATAGATCCCCGTTCATGCTACATGTATTATTGTTCTATTCTTGACATATGGATCCCCGTTCATGTTACATGTATTATTATTTCATGTTACTGTATTCATGTTATAGGATTGTTACCTGTTACTGATATGGATATTCCTGTTACTGGACATGAGAGCTGTTGATATGCGATATGTGGACTTCCACATCTATTGATTCTGTTATATTGTTCCCGTGATATTGTTCACGTTCTATTGTTCTCGATATATTGTTCTCGATTCACGTTATTGTTGGCCCAAAGGCCTTTCACTCTAGTTTTGATGATGATTAACTCATGTAGTTATGTGTACTAATAATCTTGTGATTTTAGTTTCAGATCATTAACCAAGATATTAGTTGGTGTTTAGCTTCAACAAGATGATTTGGAAGCTTGCACATGTTGATTCAAGAGCCCAAGCGTCAAAGATCATATATAGCACTTGCTCGGTGAATCAAGAGTTTTTGGATCGAGCCGACTTGGAGATTGCGCTCTAGCTTGGAGATTGCGCTCTACAAGAAGACTTAGGTATCCATAGTTTTAGTTTGGGTTTAGATCCTAATTGTAAAGATTAGAATAGTATGATAAGCTCATGTTCACAACACACACCTTTCATGTTTTGATTTTCGGTTTTAGGTTTAACGATCTTGGTTTTCATGAATAGATTTTTTATCAAAACAAGTTTACATGGTTTATGTATATTAGATTTGTTCTATATACATGCATGCTTCAATTGTTTAGACAAACCTTGTTTGATAATCTATTCCATGTGTTTTATGTTTTGGTATTTACAACAAAACATATTTTGGACTTAATGACAAAAATCATGATATATATATATGTTTCTTGTATATTGAATTTCTATTCATATACAATATGCTTCAAAGTGTTTAAATATCATATTTTTGTATCATGGATGAGTTTTCGACAATGTGTATTTCTATTCAAAATACAAGGTTTTAGAAAATACGGTTTTTGGTTTTTGGCAAAATTTCTATGACACAAAAATAGTCAAATATGTTTGAAATTTGTGTTAGGATTTTTAACACAAGTTTGTATTTCAATATAAAATGATAAAACTATTTTTGTGGAATTTTAGAGATTTTGTGGGATTTATTATAAATTTTTTTCCCCAGATTTCAGACCTGACTTTTGTCTGCCAGGCTTGGCCGGTCGACTGGTACGGTCGACCGCACCAAAGAAGCCAGTCGACCGTTCCGGTCGACCGACGTGCACGGATACGTGCACGCTGGCTGACTCTGTAGCCGGTCGACCGAAGCGGTCGACCGACGGAGAGCTGTTGGCTCTCAGGAATTCTCGGTCGACCGAGGCGGTCGACCGGTAGCCACAACGGTTCAGAATTTGACCGTTGGACGGTCGACCGGGCCGGTCGACCGGCAGGGTAAAACTGGCAAATATTCTGTAAACGGCTAGTTTCTAAATTGCCTATAAATACCCCATTTGTGAGAGTTTTTCTCTAAGAATTTTTGGGCTAAAATTTTCTATCTCTCTGGTGTTTTTGCTGCAAGAAAAATAGGTTTTTGGATTCAAAGTGAACAATCTTTTGTGTTTTTGATTAGGGTTTGAAAAACCAAAGAAAAGGGATTTTGGGAAAAGCTTTTGTTTGAACTTCTATATCTTGATTTCATTTGTTTCCCAAAGGTTTTTTCTTTGAGTTGCTGGTTTCATATCCCTTGGTTTTCTCCACACTTGAGCCAAAATCTACTATCTATATCTATAGGTTATTTGTGTGGAAGAAGAAGTTGTTTGTGGTTGTTGTTGTGACCACCAAGTTGTAACCCAATCTTTTCTTAGCTTTGTGCTTTGGTTGTATCCCTCTAGTTGAGAGGTGATCCTTGTATTGGTTGGTGATTGGGAGTTTGTTGTATTTGTTGGAGTTTGCCTCAAGGAGGAGGTTGTGTTTGTTGGCTTGGAGTGGTGCCTCAAGAAGGAGGTTGTACTTGTAAAGAGAGGAGTTGGGTACTCCTTGTGAGAGTTCTTGGTGAACGAGCTAGTGGATTAGAAATCCTTCGTGTGTCGAAGGCGGGGATGTAGAGCTGGGTGCTCGAACCTCGAAACATATCTCTGTGTTTGCAATTGATCCATTGACTCTCTCTCTACTCTCTCTTTAATTTGTGCCTTGCATTTATTTACATTGCTCATTCATATTTGCTTGGCTTGGTTGTGTGCATCACTTGTTGATAGCACTTGAGTGTAAATTGCAATTAGTTTTTAAATTCCGCATTTAGTTCATAGATTAGCATTGTCACCTATTCACCCCCCCTCTAGGTGACTTTTCAATTGGTATCAGAGCTAGTGCTCCTGATATTTAGGTTTAACCACCTAGGAGTGATCTTGGTTTGCTAATCTTCATTTGCAATTATCATTTGCACTCATACTAGTTTGCACTCATGGCTAGCCCTCCTATGTTTGACCATTTTAGACTTGATACTTAGAAGGTGGACATGACTAGGCATTTAAAAACACTAGGTCATCTAGTTTATCAAGCCATTACCATAGAATCCCTCCCAAATAGTAGCAAGCATAAGAAGGCCAATGCATTAGCACTTAGAGCACTTAGAGCATCTCTAAATGAATTTCTTTTACCCGTTTTTGATCACTATGATTCGGCTTTTGCAGTTTGGAGCATCTTGACGTCTCCCGAGCTTCCAAGGATAATTAACAAGATGAGGAGATCTAAAAGAGAAAAGTCCGAAGAGCAATGCCTCATGGTCCAAGGGAAGAACTCCCTTGAGGTACAATCGGATTCTCATATTGATGATAGCTCTAGTTCCTATTGCCATGGTGTTTTGAAGTTCAAACCTTAAATATGGAACTTGCTCAAAAGCTTGAAAATTTGTTAGAAGAACATGATTTGTTGAAAGATGATAAACTTGTTTTGAAAAATGAATTAAAGGATTTATGTTCTAATTTTGAATTGATTTTGCAAGAGAAAGAAGAGATCACTAGTGAACGTGACTCACTACAATCTCAACTGAACTTGCACTTAAAGAGATTGAAGATTTGAAAAACAAAAATGATTTTGAAGAACACAATGAGGTTTGTCTTCTAGATTGGATCTTGTTTCAAAGAAAATCTTACTTTGAAAAATAAAATTGATTCAATTACAAAAGAATTGGATTTGGTTTTGATTAAAAATAAATCTTTACAAAATGAGATTGATATTCATGTTTGTCATGCTAATATAGCTTCTACTTCTTGCACCCCTATTGCATGCTCCACTTTATCTTCTAACATTGAAAATGATATACTTGTTTTGAAGAAAAGTGTTAATAGTTTGGGCTCCACTTTGAGCCATTGTGCCATGAATCACACACGATTGGAAACCTTGGTTCGCAAGAAACAAGTTCCAACCTTACATGCACACCCATCTAGGCATACACATGCTTTTCATGATCACCACCATCATATGTATGCTCACGTGTACACATGTACACATGTACACATTGTGGTCGAAAAGGCCACCTTGTTAGATTTTGTTATGATCGCATTTATCATGAAAATTTAGCAACTAATTATGTTTGGGTTAGAAAAGATACTAACCCCGTGGACCCACAAAGAAATGGGTACCAAGATCCATCTCTTTGATGTTTGGTGTAGGTGGAGGCTCTCGCATCACGTGAGAGATTTGGTGCCTTGAGGTGGATGCGTTCTAAGCTTAAAAGAGAACCATTTGGATGCTTCACTCTCAAGGGGATTTGGTGGGAGGACCACCGTGGTTTGGAGAACTAGAGATGCACCTTCATCGGTTTTGGTATCATTCTCTAACTCCCATTTTTATTTGCATGCTTTTTATGTCCATACTTTTATAGCATGTTGTATTTTATTGTTCATTATGCTTGTGCTATGCTCATTAGACTAATGCTATACATGTTTAGTTATTTGAGCACCCATGTTTCATATGGATCTATATTTAGTGTTCACACCTTGTTTAAACTAACATGTATGCCCTAGATCTAATGCACATGCATATGCATCATATGATTTTCATGTTTCTATGATTTTTTTTTGTTTTAATAATTCGTGTTTTTGATTATCATAATCATATTGATTGTTGATCCGTTTCATGCTTTATGCTTTGAATATATGCTTAGATGTTAGTTTTCATGAAAACTAGGAGTTATACTTGTACATAGAATGGGCCACAAATAAATCTTTATATATGTTTGTGCTTGGATGCCTATTTGTACCCATTAGATGTGCTAGTATAGTCTAGTTTTGATGATTCGTACATTCTAACTTGTATTCCCCATTTTTAGATATGTTTTATGATCTTAAGTTTAACTTCATGTATATGTCTATCTTGTCTTAACTATTGATTATACATATACATCCTTGAGCCACGTGCCTTCATGCATATACTTTTGTGGACTCATTGTGTTTAGGATATGTATGTATACTTTAGTTTGTACATGACATACATATGCCTTAAAGTTTAAATCGTTTGGATGAATTTCATGTTTGCTAAGCGATTTCACATGTATGATGAATCTCATATTTTTAAGATGATTTCAATTAGTGATTTCACATGAATTTTATGTTTTTAATATTAAGCTTGATTGTCCATTTTCATGTTGATATGTTTCTCACAACACTTGTACACTCACTCTATTTTTTCATGAGTACAAGTTATGCTATATGGATTTTGAGTGTTTTAGTGCCATGTGGTTTACATGTGTCTTCATGAAAATTTTTTTTTGGATCTCATACTAGTTGATTCATATAACTAGTTATGATATTCTTCCTTGGTAGAGATTTTCAAACATACTACATTTTCAAACCTATTTTTGAAAACCCCTACCATCTAAGGGTGGTTGGATGGGAGATCATGTTCATGTATGCTTGATAATGAAAATCACTTTTAAACTTGCACATGATTGGGTGGTAGTTGATATGAGATATACACTTGATCTTATTGTTGTTTCAATTGGTATCATTGAATTCTTTCAATTGGTATCAATCTTGACATCCTTTTGTATACTCATATATTTTTGTTTTATATATGTATGCTTACACTTCATATAGTATCAATTTCAATTGGTATCTATTTCTTACATACATATATAGATGATTTATTTGTGCTTCAAGATATCACAAATTTTGTTTATGCTTAGCTTGAACTTTTCAAATTGAAACAATGTTAAAGCAAATTTTCAATTGATTTACTTTTCAATTGGTATCTTATTTCTAGCTTAAGCATATGTTTAGTTGGTATTTCATAAAGGGGAGAAAAACTCACATTTCAATTTTTCAATTGGTATTTAGTTTACCATTGGTTTTGTTTCCCACTCCCTAACTTTATGAGAAAAAAAATGATTTAAGAATGATTATTGATTTTTAATTGGTATCATATGCTTATAAAGATATATATCTTCATTTGTATCAAGATGCAATTGTTCACTCAAATTGGTATCATTTATGGTTTCACCCCTTGAAGTAGTTTGTTTATTCTTTGTTTCATATATTTAGGGGGAGAAGAATTCATATCTTTTTGTTTTTACCCTTTGTTGATGATTGACAAAAAGGGGGAGAAGATTTATTGGAGTTGATATGCATGAGTTTTCAGTTTTATGTTCATTTCATCTCCATTGGTATTGGTATCAAGAGCATTATGAGTTTTGTTTTTATTAATATCCATTGGAATCAAGAGCATTATGAGTTTTGTCTTTATTAGTATCAAGAGTTTTGTTTGGTAAGTTATTTGTTTGTTTTAATGGAATCAATAGCGTCAAGAACCTTGTTTATATGCATCTTATTGTTTGTTTATTCCTATGCATGAGTTAAGGGGGAGCTTCTTTGAAGCTTTACTTTAATCCATGCATATATAACTCCATGAGTTTTGTCATCATCAAAAAGGGGGAGATTGTTGGCCCAAAGGCCTTTCACTCTAGTTTTGATGATGATTAACTCATGTAGTTATGTGTACTAATAATCTTGTGATTTTAGTTTCAGATCATTAACCAAGATATTAGTTGGTGTTTAGCTTCAACAAGATGATTTGGAAGCTTGCACATGTTGATTCAAGAGCCCAAGCGTCAAAGATCATATATAGCACTTGCTCGGTGAATCAAGAGTTTTTGGATCGAGCCGACTTGGAGATTGCGCTCTAGCTTGGAGATTGCGCTCTACAAGAAGACTTAGGTATCCATAGTTTTAGTTTGGGTTTAGATCCTAATTGTAAAGATTAGAATAGTATGATAAGCTCAAGTTCACAACACACACCTTTCATGTTTTGATTTTCGGTTTTAGGTTTAACCGATCTTGGTTTTCATGAATAGATTTTTTATCAAAACAAGTTTACATGGTTTATGTATATTAGATTTGTTCTATATACATGCATGCTTCAATTGTTTAGACAAACCTTGTTTGATAATCTATTCCATGTGTTTTATGTTTTGGTATTTACAACAAAACATATTTTTGGACTTAATGACAAAAATCATGATATATATATGTTTCTTGTATATTGAATTTCTATTCATATACAATATGCTTCAAAGTGTTTAAATATCATATTTTTGTATCATGGATGAGTTTTAGACAATGTGTATTTTCTATTCAAAATACAAGGTTTTAGAAAATACGGTTTTTGGTTTTGGCAAAATTTCTATGACACAAAAATAGTCAAATATGTTTGAAATTTGTGTTAGGATTTTTAACACAAGTTTGTATTTCAATATAAAATGATAAAACTATTTTTGTGGAATTTTAGAGATTTTGTGGGATTTATTATAATATTTTTTCCCCAGATTTCAGACCTGACTTTTGTCTGCCAGGCTTGGCCGGTCGACTGGTACGGTCGACCGCACCAAAGAAGCCAGTCGACCGTTCCGGTCGACCGACGTGCACGGATACGTGCACGCTGGCTGACTCTGTAGCCGGTCGACCGAAGCGGTCGACCGACGGAGAGCTGTTGGCTCTCAGGAATTCTCGGTCGACTGAGGCGGTCGACCGGTAGCCACAACGGTTCAGAATTTGACCGTTGGGCGGTCGACCGGGCCGGTCGACCGGCAGGGTAAAACTGGCAAATATTCTGTAAACGGCTAGTTTTCTAAATTGCCTATAAATACCCCATTTGTGAGAGTTTTTCTCTAAGAATTTTTGGGCTAAAATTTTCTATCTCTCTGGTGTTTTTGCTGCAAGAAAAATAGGTTTTTGGATTCAAAGTGAACAATCTTTTGTGTTTTTGATTAGGGTTTGAAAAACTAAAGAAAAGGGATTTTGGGAAAAGCTTTTGTTTGAACTTCTATATCTTGATTTCATTTGTTTCCCAAAGATTTTTCTTTGAGTTGTTGGTTTCATATCCCTTGGTTTTCTCCACACTTGAGCCAAAATCTACTATCTATATCTATAGGTTATTTGTGTGGAAGAAGAAGTTGTTTGTGGTTGTTGTTGTGACCACCAAGTTGTAACCCAATCTTTTCTTAGCTTTGTGCTTTGGGTTGTATCCCTCTAGTTGAGAGGTGATCCTTGTATTGGTTGGTGATTGGGAGTTTGTTGTATTTGTTGGAGTTTGCCTCAAGGAGGAGGTTGTGTTTGTTGGCTTGGAGTGGTGCCTCAAGAAGGAGGTTGTACTTGTAAAGAGAGGAGTTGGGTACTCCTTGTGAGAGTTCTTGGTGAACGAGCTAGTGGATTAGAAATCCTTCGTGTGTCGAAGGCGGGGATGTAGAGCTGGGTGCTCGAACCTCGAAACATATCTCTGTGTTTGCGATTGATCCATTGACTCTCTCTCTACTCTCTCTTTAATTTGTGCCTTGCATTTATTTACATTGCTCATTCATATTTGCTTGGCTTGGTTGTGTGCATCACTTGTTGATAGCACTTGAGTGTAAATTGCAATTAGTTTTTAAATTCCGCATTTAGTTCATAGATTAGCATTGTCACCTATTCACCCCCCCTCTAGGTGACTTTTCAGTTATATTGTTCTATGCTATCAACAGAGCTCTGGTCCAGTTATCATGTTACCCGTATCATGTACTGTTAATTGTTCTTGTTACATTGGATACTTGACATAACAGATCATAATGATAACTGGGGTATGGGGGAGACTTGATGGTTGATTAGATCTTATCGGGTGATGTACTGGATCCATATTGTTTTCCCACTGCAGGGGACGGTAGGAGGGCTGCCTACCAATTGCTCCATGAGCTCTTGTTACTTGATTCATGCTCCCCTCTTAGCGGAGGGCCCTGGTCCTGGCAGCCAGGGGCTTGTTTAAGGCCGTGATCCCGGGTATGCACGGGATACACCCACCCGATAAGAACTCCTCGACCATGGGTTTCCAATTAACATAATAAAACAGTATACACAATAGTGACGTCGGGAACACTTGTTATTTGGTTACTCTCTCGTTTGGATAATGGTACCCGTAGGCCATGTCCGGATGGGTTCGACTGGAGTGCGGGCTCCAGTATGAACCGCCAGTGGTATGGGACACTGGAAGAGAGTAATTAAAATACCAGGTGATACTGATCGCTACTATTGTATAATGACATGACTTTGACATGACCTGCCTGCTACATGTTTAGTTGTACTTGTTACTGTTCCTGATCATTTATCTGCTATCATGTGACATGTATACATTGCTATTGTTCCTGTTTCCTGTTACACTTTCTTTAGTGCCCTACTACTCATGTACATATATACTTTGTTACATTACCTGGTATATGTTACACTGTATGTAGTGGCATACTATGCATATTCTGCATTGCATATATTACAGACATATGCTCATTTGCATGTTCACCTCTATCACGTCACCACTATCATATTCATGTCTATTACGTCACCACTAGACAACATTAGTTATTACATAAATTGGACACGACTATAGATATGACCTGATGATAACCAGCTAGGTAGTGATGGTATTAAAAGGTGACCTGTTATTTATTTGCACTGCTTTTATGTTTCTCTATTTCTACTGTTTATATATCCTTATTATATGGTATCACTAGTCCAACCTCACGTACTATATATTATTATCGTGCTTGTATTACTATTGTATATATTACTGCCTCCTTCATTTTACCACTCACTAGGTCGTTTTCTGACGACCCTGGGTTTGCAAGCCCAGATTGGAGATCCGCGTACCGTAGTATCCGAGAGTACCTTGGAGTCACATCGGAGCTTCCGCATCGGGACTATTCCTAGGTATCTTGGTATTTTATTTTTGTTATCTTATTTGTCTCCATTTTTCATATCTGTTATGATCGCTGACCTCTTTCTGCAGGTATTCTTGTACTGCTTTTATGCTGGACCTCATGTTTATATGGAGGTAATGTACTGTACTGAGGCTTAACGTACGCGTGAGCGGGTATGCACCTCGCGTATGTACGTCGCCATAACGTCCCCGTACCTACGGGATCGGGGCGTTAAATAGTGGTATC
This sequence comes from Agave tequilana, assembly GCA_038442645.1. Lineage (NCBI taxonomy): Eukaryota > Viridiplantae > Streptophyta > Magnoliopsida > Asparagales > Asparagaceae > Agave > Agave tequilana. The sequence goes on along the minus strand of JAVJIF010013538.1, from coordinate 27,886 downwards.
AGAGCTTAGGTTCACACCTAGTGTGGGTAACCACCTGTGTCAATCCTCGGGCTCTTACCAACAGTACAATCAGGTTCAGATTAACTGATCTGTATCTGAACTTGGGGTTCCAGTCACGAGTACAAGAATACTAGGACTTTGATAATTCATTCCTTGACTCGTCTGTATTCCTTCTTTCCTTTCAGTTGTTCCTCAGAACATCCGATTTCCTTCTCGATTTCTTTACATTGTCTTGCTTCCCATCAGTTCGGACTAGTTCACTACCATATTTCTCCGTCCCGAGTACCTTATAGATATCAGAGTGCGCAGCGGAAGTGTCGTGGACCCGTCACATTTAGGCTTTGGGGTTGAAAATATTGATTCCCCTCCTGATTTGAAATTGCGAGGACGCAATTTTCTGTAAGGTGGGGAGAAATGTAACCCCTTGATCCCCGGTGTACGTATTACCGTATCGGTACGCGATACGACGTATACAAAATTGATTTGACCTCCGTAGTAGTCCGATTGAGCCGATTTCAGTTTTAAAAATTATTTTCTAATATTTTAGATTTTTCAGGATTTTCTGAAATTTTCCTGGAGTATTTTGGAAAATCTCCGTAGTCGGTGTCGACCGATACCGATTACCGGCCTTCCGATTTTTATCTCACAAACGGAGTAGAATTTTGAGAATCGGCTTTCACCGTGTGTCTTAGAATCATGTTATCTACGTTCAGATATTTTGGGGATTTTTCTAAATTTATCGAAAATCTGGCCAAACCGGTGTCGCCCGTATCGGCGAGACACTCCGGAATTTTTAATTGGCAAACCGATTGAGTTTCGACAAACTGTCTTCATCTTACGCCTCAGGATAATATTCTTTATTTTCTGTAATTTTTGGGCACCGTTCGGAGCTAGTCGAATATGGGGCCAATATAATAATAATATATATTAATTTATTTAATTATTTTCCTTCCTTTTCTTTTCCTTTCTTCCACTTTCTTCTCCCTTCTTCTCCTGACTTCCAGCGAACGCCACCGACCCATTCAACCGACTCTCTCCCTCTCTTATATATCTCTCTCTCTCTAATTCAAATTCTCTCTAATCTCTCTCTACAAAACCCTCTCTCTCCCCTAATCCTCTCTCACACCCTCTCTCTCTCTTACTCCCATCCCTCTCTTTGGGTCAGCGGCGTCCTGACCCACGCCCGCCGCCAGTGGCCGGCGTGCCACCGGCGCGCCTCCTCGGGCCCCGCGCCGCAGGCGCCGCCCGGGCGCTGCCGCGTCCCGGCCCGGCGTCACGCCGGAGGCCGGCGCCCCTCCAGGTGCCGCCCCTCCCCTCCTCCCCTTTTTCTTATCATCTGCATCCTCCCTCTCTCTCACTCTCTTCCTTCCACACTCTCACTCTCTCCCTCTCTGCCTCGCGGCCGGAGCCGCCACCGCCGTCGCCGCCGCCGGCCGGGATCGCCGCCGGCGGGCTCCTCTCGCCGCCGGCCAGCTGGGCTGGCCGGCTGGCTGGTGAGGGCGCCAGCAGCAAGCTGCTGCTGCCCCTCCTCTTCCCTTGTGGGTTTGGGTTTGAACCCAAACCCAATTACCTCTATTGGGTTTATTTAAAACCCAATAATCCCAATCCAATACCCATTAACCCGTAAACCCATACCCATTTAACTTAAATCAAATGGGTTTGGGTTGTGGATATGGACCCGACTCGTTATGAGCCTAAACCCGCATCCAAAAACATTACAGGTATTTTTACAGAAAACCCCCTGTCACTTTTCAGTATTTGCATTTTAAATATTATTTACATAATTAACCCTATTTGTTATGATTCAGTATTCGGGCGATCTCGGGAGCATCCGGACTCCGATTTGGACGATTCTGGATCCGTTACGATCGTGGGAACGAGAGCTACTGCTCCACGACCAGTTTGTGAGTGTTTTTATTTTATAAATTATCTTTTTAGTCTATTAATTGCACTTGATTGACTTCTTGATATAAAACATGATCCGGTATATCCTAATTGGTAAACAATATTAAAACACTATAATAAACACGGTATTTAGTAAATGCCTGACTGATCTCGAGTATGTCCTGTTCCTGTACCACTGACACCCGGCCCACCATAGCCCCATAGGCTTGGACCCTATTATGTCATGCATCGTGACACAGTTACCTTACATACTGCTCTACAGGTACGCTAAGACACTACACCGTCATTATACACGAATGCGAGATACTGTTATTTCTATCTTCTTGTCATCCTTACATGGCTACCGCAGTTTAAGAGATGGACATGATATTATTTTATACACGGATCACTGTTAGGACATATACGAGTGATACACCGATATATTGCTACACATATAGGTTCCACTGATACACGGATATAACCATGCACGGACTACTGCATTTCATATTAGCATGATCATCATACACATTTATGTTATGTTTACATATTATGGTTACACATGCCTGTATGGTTTCTCTATTCTTGTCATATAGATCCCCGTTCATGCTACATGTATTATTGTTCTATTCTTGACATATGGATCCCCGTTCATGTTACATGTATTATTATTTCATGTTACTGTATTCATGTTATAGGATTGTTACCTGTTACTGATATGGATATTCCTGTTACTGGACATGAGAGCTGTTGATATGCGATATGTGGACTTCCACATCTATTGATTCTGTTATATTGTTCCCGTGATATTGTTCACGTTCTATTGTTCTCGATATATTGTTCCCGATTCACGTTATATTGTTCTATGCTATCAACAGAGCTCTGGTCCAGTTATCATGTTACCTGTATCATGTACTGTTAATTGTTCTTGTTACATTGGATACTTGACATAACAGATCATAATGATAACTGGGGTATGGGGGAGACTTGATGGTTGATTAGATCTTATCGGGTGATGTACTGGATCCATATTGTTTTCCCACTGCAGGGGACGGTAGGAGGGCTGCCTACCAATTGCTCCATGAGCTCTTGTTACTTGATTCATGCTCCCCTCTTAGCGGAGGGCCCTGGTCCTGGCAGCCAGGGGCTTGTTTAAGGCCGTGATCCCGGGTATGCACGGGATACACCCACCCGATAAGAACTCCTCGACCATGGGTTTCCAATTAACATAATAAAACAGTATACACAATAGTGACGTCGGGAACACTTGTTATTTGGTTACTCTCTCGTTTGGATAATGGTACCCGTAGGCCATGTCCGGATGGGTTCGACTGGAGTGCGGGCTCCAGTATGAACCGCCAGTGGTATGGGACACTGGAAGAGAGTAATTAAAATACCAGGTGATACTGATCGCTACTATTGTATAAATGACATGACTTTGACATGACCTGCCTGCTACATGTTTAGTTGTACTTGTTACTGTTCCTGATCATTTATCTGCTATCATGTGACATGTATACATTGCTATTGTTCCTGTTTCCTGTTACACTTTCTTTAGTGCCCTACTACTCATGTACATATATACTTTGTTACATTACCTGGTATATGTTACACTGTATGTAGTGGCATACTATGCATATTCTGCATTGCATATATTACAGACATATGCTCATTTGCATGTTCACCTCTATCACGTCACCACTATCATATTCATGTCTATTACGTCACCACTAGACAACATTAGTTATTACATAAACTGGACACGACTATAGATATGACCTGATGATAACCGGCTAGGTAGTGATGGTATTAAAAGATGACCTGTTATTTATTTGCACTGCTTTTATGTTTCTCTATTTCTACTGTTTATATATCCTTATTATATGGTATCACTAGTCCAACCTCACGTACTATATATTATTATCGTGCTTGTATTACTATTGTATATATTACTGCCCCCTTCATTTTACCACTCACTAGGTCGCTTTCTGACGACCCTGGGTTTGCATGCCCAGATTGGAGATCCGCGTACCGTAGTATCCGAGAGTACCTTGGAGTCACATCGGAGCTTCCGCATCGGGACTATTCCTAGGTATCTTGGTATTTTATTTTCGTTATCTTATTTGTCTCCATTTTTCATATCTGTTATGATCGCTGACCTCTTTCTGCAGGTATTCTTGTACTGCTTTTATGCTGAACCTCATGTTTATATGGAGGTAATGTACTGTACTGAGGCTTAACGTACGCGTGAGCGGGTATGCACCTCGCGTATGTACGTCGCCATAACGTCCCCGTACCTACGGGATCGGGGCGTTAAACGCACAACTGTGCGAACCCCAACTAAAGCTACGCCATTTTCTTTGGTCTATGGGTGCGAAGCCGTGCTCCCACTAGAGATCCAAATTCCGTCTCTACGCGTCGCCCTGACAGCGGAGATGACAACAGAGGAGAAGCATCGACAACGACTTCAGGAATTGGAGGCCTTAGATGATAAACGTCTGCAGGCCCAACAGCAAATCGAGCTCTACCAAGCTCGAATTACCAAAGCCTTCAACAAGAAAGGTAAAGTGGGAACTTTCAAGAAAGGCGACCTAGTCTTAGCCGTCAGAAGACCCATGGTAATGACGCACAAGACAAAAGGCAAATTCCAACCCAAATGGAAAGGACCATTTGTAGTAGAGTCAGTCTACTCAAATGGGTCGTATCGCCTCATAACCTCAAATGGCGATACACTCATGATGCCGATCAATGGCAGGTTCCTGAATGAATACTATCCTTAGACGGTATTCTTCCACTGATCAAGTTAAAAATACACCTCTGATCAAAACAAGAAGAGCTTCTTCATTAATATCCGACGCCTCCGACGGCTAAGGATAGAGGAAAATGTTGGCTTCCAAGCCCAACATAAGTCTTCGACAACTCATCATGCTGAGGGGAATAGCATGGCTAGCCCAACTCAAACGGTAGTTGGTAAAGGCACTTCAAACCCGTTGACAGCTGAGGATTTGCTAAAAATCCTAAGGGACACGTTCCCATTTGATCCGACGCCTCCGACGGCTAAGGATAGAGGAAAATGTTGGCTTCTAAGCCCAACATCAGTCTTCGACAACTCATCATGCTGAGGGGAATAGCATGGCTAGCCCAACTCAAACGGTAGTTGGTAAGGCACCTTAAATCCGTTGACAGCTGAGGGTTTGCTAAAAATCCTAAAGTGGACTTGACTCCACTCCTTCCTCCAAAATCCCCTACCAAATCTCATCCACAGAATGGTAGGTCTACAAAATACAACCATTATTAAGTTAACACTATACCTCTGGTAATGGAAACTTTTCAATATTCCTTGTCGAGTACAAGTTTTGTTTGTCAACTCTACACGGAGTACCAAATTTTCAAATTTGCCAAGTTAACACTACACCTCTGGCACTTCAAAATTTTCACTTGTCAATTCTCACCAATAGAATGACAGGTCCTCAAATTGCTCTTATCATGAGGCAATCTTTGTCAAGTTAATATCACACCTCTGACAAATTACTGTTAAAGTTTAACACCACACCTCTAAACAGTAATCAAGTTTCTGCCAGGTTTAATATTACACCTCTGACAGTCACTTTTCTTCAGACTTCTACACCGAAGCTGAAATGGATGATGCTAAGTTAACACCACACCTCTAGCATCCAAGTCATTGCTAAGTTCAACAATACACCTATAGCCATGACTTTCCCTCGGACTTCCTTATGCAAGCCGAGATGACCAATGCTAAGTTCACATTACACCTCTAGTATTACCCTCACTGTCAAGTTAAACATTACACCTATGACAGTGACATTTCTGAGTTAATTAATATCACACCTCTGACTCACATCCTTATCAAGTTAACATTACACTTCTGACAAGACCACTTTCAACCCGTTAAGTTAATATCACACCTCTAACGGTAACAAACTTTCCTAGATTCCCCACGAGTCTAGTCTCACTTGTTATTCTCTTCAACAGAATAACAAGTCTACCTAAAAGCATTGTTAGGTTAATACTACACCATCAACAGTGTTTCCATCAAATCCCCAGCTGAGCTCAATCAAGTTAATTCCAAACACTTGATAAAAGTTCACCCTCCCTGGGGGTACCAATTCTACTTGTCACTTTCTCCTATAGAGTGACAGGTCCATCAAAAATTTCATCTCTGTCAAGTTAATATTACACCTCTGACAGTATCATGAGAGTTCCTGAAATAGGATCTTTCTCCACAAAGTTTGACTTATTAAAATTCCCATCATAATTTTGACAAAGTCAAAAATTCTTTGCTTCTATGAGTCTAAGATAAAAAGTTCAAGACAACGAAAGAAGCAAAAAAAAAGTGTTACTTTTATTTCCAAACATATGAAAATGATACAAAACGCTCTCTTATACAATAAGATTGAGTGTTACAGTAAAAACGCTCTCTTATATAATAAGATTGAGTGTTACAATTAAGGAGTACAAAGAAGTCCCTCTTTCTCTCAGAGGTTGCACTCACTCCTTAAAGTCGCGTCTGATTCCAAGTGCGCGATGTTTTGTGGCTATTTATAGGCCCAAGGATTCGCGAAGATACGCGGCGTGTGGCCCGATAGACGCCGCAGCGAGTCACCGCTTGACGCGTGGAATCAAATCATTTTTGAACAGAGAAGATCATGCGCCACGGCTCCACAGCAAGTCATCATTCAACACGTGGCGCGGTTCAGTTAATGAACCGGGAAGTCCGCGCGCCAAAAGGTGAAATCCTGCCGGTTCCCCAGGCCAGCTGGCGGCGTAATCATGACATGGCACAGATTCGCATCAAGGGACGCACCTCTTCGATGGACATGCCCCGTCAGCATCTCCATAAATGCATTCGGAAGGTCGCGTCTCTCTACAAAGTCCGCGTCCGACCCAGCGGCCCAACATCGCGTCTACCTCATGGAAGATCGGGCGCGTCTCCATTGCCAAAGGACGCACCCTACAGAAATCGCGTCTTTAAAGCAGCACCATCTCGGCTTTTCGAAAAGAACCTGCGTTCGGCCTCCTGCTTCTGCAAAATCAGTTCAACAGTACACTGACGCAAGCAGACGACCAACCACTCCTGGCTTAAAGCACACCCGTGACAGACTAAAAGCAATCGGGGAGGTTTAGACTGTGCATCTAGACACTCAACATGATCAACTCTGGTGGCTTCAAAGAGTTCAAACAGTACACTCACGAAGACCAACTCCAGATAAGATCAAACCCGGAGCATCAACAGTCCAGTCACGAAGGTGAATTCAGCTAGAGTCCAAAGTATTTCGAATCCGTCCCAGTTAACTGCGGAATATCGAAAACTTTGGAGGGGGTTCTGTAGGCTGTCCAAAAGTTACTGGAGGACAAGCCATTGAAAAGCAAAGTTTCAAGCTCTAGACGCGAGGGACTGACACCCGCGTCTCAGTATCAAGGCGCGTTGGCTTGACACCCGCGTCTCAGTATCAAGGTGCGTTGGCTTGACACCCGCGTCTCAACATCAAGGCGCGTTGGCTTGACACCCGCGTCTCAGCATCAAGGCGCGTCGGCCTGAAACCCGCGTCTCAGTTATAACCGCCTTGATTAAGGGACCAATCACTGCCTACACGTAAGGGAAACCAGCCCCCATCGTGGCGTGTCTTTAGCAGGCACGGGTTAGTTACCGCCCATGTAGCGGGGAAGTGGCCCCTCATTGTGGAGCGTTTTCAGGGGGGCACGTTCACCCCTGAGACCTCTATAAATAGCTCCGTCGCTATGAAGAAGGGGTCGAACTTTTGGCGATCGGCATCAAGGGGGAGAACACAGAAAGAGAGAAAAGAAAAGGGCAATCAGAAAAACACACACAGAGAGAGAAGATCATCAGCAAAGAGAGAGAGAAGACTCTTCAGCAAGTTCGCTGCGTACGAGCTAGCTTTCGCCTACCTTCTCTTTTAGAGTTTTGGTAGACAGAGCTGTGTCACTCTTTCTACCGGCCGAAGAGGAGATCCCTGAAGGACGGTTATCTGGTCAACGGAGAACAGATTCACTCTCCACCGCCACACGAAGAACCCAGCATTAAATAAAGGGGGATTCAAGATTCAATATCCTCCCTCCCTTGTAACCGGAAGGAACAGTTTTTGTTGTAATCTTTTTCATCTGATTCAAGGAAAACTTTTACTACAATTCTTGTCTTCTCCTTTTTTCCGGGTCATACAGGTGTTCCTCCAAAATAAAGACAAATATTCACCCTGAGATTTGTCTTGGTCCTGCTGCATTGATAATTTTGTGAAGGTACTGGTTAACTACGGTTCGACCGTACGGTGATTTGGTAATGCTATCCAAATACCGTGAAGGAGTGTTGTATCTTAGGAGACTAGCGTCCAGTAACCCGTTAGCACCGTAACAGAGGACGTAATTGTCTTAAGGAGATTCGCTATAAGCGTACCTCACTCCAAGTACTGTATAAGTGAATTAATATTCTTATACGGGAGTTATACTGATAAACAGTATATTGAGACTGACTTATACCAGTCTAATTGGTGTTTAACTGAGGAAGGTAATTGAAAGGTGGTTTAAGGAACGTTCTATTGAACAGAAACCTCCCACTTGATATTCATCGACATGGCCAATTAGATCGGTGATATTGATTAGTTGTCAGATTGATTCCTATAACTTTAACAAGATAATCATAGATGTATTTTGTTTTGTTAAATTGTAGAAACACTTGATCTTTTACCTTTTGCTTTCTTCTAGTTGAACACTCTACAGTTTTGATTAGGTGTGGTTGAATGCTGGTCTCTTTGTTATCCAAAATGAATTTCTTGTGAATGTGTCAGTATTGAGAGGTTAGCTTAACTTCGGGATCGTTGCTTTGGGTACCATAGCCATTTTGTGTTGCTTTTTGAAGTGGAGATGCAAGCATTTGTTGATTTCTGACTGTTTAGATTTTAGAACAGATCAGTTGTGATATTTTGGAGAAGAAATTAATGTTAGATTTGGAGAACATATCTGATACCTGAATTGGAATCTCATTAGGTATGTGGACCATTGTTTTTAATGTCGAAATATCAGGGAAGATATAGAGTAAGCTGAGGAATTCATCCTAAATTGTTCTGATGACACATTGCTTGGGTTTATCATGCTGGAGTCTCGCCTGCAGGAACTAACCAGATATGTTCTCCTTTTTTTTTTATATTTTGTTTCTATCTTATTTCAAAGAATAGAAAATGTGTCTTTATTGGGCCCGTTTGGTTAAGGGTGGAAGTGAGGAAGTGATAATAGTTTCTTTTGAAACTTGGGAATTGGTTAGCAAGTTTTTTGGTGTTTGGATGTTGTTGGGAAGTATGACTTGAAAAATGTTATGTCTTTTCTGGTGTTTGGATGGTAACGTGAAAGTGAAAGAGAAAAAGTTGACCACAAAGTTGACCGTAAAATAATATTAAAATAAAAATTAATTAAAAATAAAAATTAGACTGTAATTAGAATGCAAGTGAGATCTACATGAGAAAAAATTAACTGTTTTGCGCTACATCTTATTACAAATAAGATTTATATGATCACAAAATTAACTGTAGCACTCTGAAAGTGAAAAAATGGTTGTGTAAAGAGAAAAGGGAAAAGGAAAAGAACTTTTTCTATTTTTCTTTTCCGGTATTTGAATGAACAGCGAAAATAGAAAAGACACTTCTCACTTCCTCACTTTCACCCAATTCCTTGAATCCAAACAGATATCTTATCGCCAACAAAGTCAATCTGCCAGTGAGTGAGGAAAACGAATGGAAAACAGTATGTCTCAATTGATCGCGCGAAAGATCTGTTTATTGCGTGGCTATTAATAATTTGCACCACCTATGAATAGTTTAAAGCCTGAATTGGTGAAGAATATTGGTTGCCACACTGGCAAACACCACACACAACTGTATGTATACATCATTTTTATACTTTTTGACAGAAAACAACTTGAACCTCATATACATGCGACACACAGATTACTACGTACAGAGGCTGCAATCTATTTTAATCAGCAGCTTATCATCATCAACATCGTAGAATTGCTGGGGCAATTACATTACAGAGGTGTTCGTTAAATAAAACATATAACAGCAAAAGGAAAGGGAAGAAGTAATGTAATCTAGAACAAGAAATCCATGAATCTAAGCCAGGGGATTGCCATCTTGGATGCCTTGTCTGCTTCCTTGGAACACGAAGGCGATGCTGCAGGAAGAGTCTCAGAAGAAGAGGAGGATTTGGTCGGCGCTGAGGCTGGTGAGAGGGAGGCAGAGCAGTGAGAGGCGGTGGTGGGCTTTGGGCAGAGGAAGAAGTTCCTGGATCCCAATCCGATAAGCTTCTCCTTGGGATCCAAACCTGATAAATAAAAGATGGATGGATCAATCAAAAAGTAATTGTCTAAATGATGTTCAATATTCAAAAGAATAAGAATAACAAGTAGTTAACTGAGGCGCGGCATGGAAACTTACACTGTAAGCTGAACTGGGAGTAGTGAAGGCCGAAGGCGGAAGGGTCCGTGTTGGCAGCGGCGGTCGCCTGCCCTCCTTGACGTATTGCTTGACTGAGGCGGCGATGAGTTGGTCCACCGTCCAGTCTGTTGAGGCCATGACCTGCACAGCTCCAAGGCTCCTCTGAACATTCACGTTCACCACAACCTTGGCGGGTACGGGTACGGGTACTCTCCAATCTGCTTCTCCTCACTAGTGTTGCCGAGTCTCCACGCTTCCACCGGCGACGCAGTCTTACTGCAGCCACCAGCAGCAGCAGCAGCAGCAGCAGCAGCAAGCAAGTCGGGCTGTGTTTTGGGCCTCCGCATAATCTGATGGTGCCTCTGGAGATCAGCCGTTGATGTGGTTTTCCCATGGAACGAGGCTGATCGCGACGGCGGGTGGATCCCACCCGTCCTCTTCCACCCTCCTTCCTGCTGCAGCTGACCGCGGCGGAGGTTCCTCGCCGCCCATGGCTGAACTGGTGGTGCCATATTCGATCGATCAAATACACAGATTTATATATTATCTCCAGAGATTACCTAGTGGAAGTATAGGCATGTAGGTAGTGAGATCAAGGGCAAAGAGAAGAGAGCTTCAACCTCAAGCGGCGGTATCGCCTTCGGTTTCTGAAACATATATGGGTATTATTGAAAAGGAATTGAATTCCTCCACCCACTTGTATGGTGTGCTTATTGGTGGTAATGCCTGTCACCATTTTCCCCTTGTGGAATTGAAAGGCGTCCCCTCCCCCAGCCAAACCTTCTTCTTTGAAAAGATTTTTGCTCCACTTACTTGCGCTCACAGAACTCATCGCGAGCGCTGTGAGCCATCTGATGATGATGCGTCCCATCGGGTGTCTCATTATCTGATGGGGCCCATTCAAACCAGCGGCTCATAGCGCTCGCGGTGAGTGAGCGCAGTGAGCAAAGAATGGTGAGCAAAAAAAAGATTTCCTTTTCTTTTTTCATTTTCACGTTTTTCCCACCTTTCTCTCTTCTTTTTTGCCTCGGCAGATATTTTATTATTCTGCTCTATGATTGCTGTAATTCAATTTACAAAAAATAAATTAAGAAATAATTGGAGGTCTATCGGGTTATCCCCTGCTGAATCAATCTGCATTGATGGTTAGTTTTTAGGACCCACTCCTCTTATTTGTGTGAGAGAAGAATGCAAATTCAACAACGTGTTACGTCTCCAATAATAATACTCTCTTGTAATTAACTAATTGCAGGCGGAGGGGCGTCTGCAGGGCCGTTTAAAATTTGTCGGGACTTTTGTGTGAAATTAGACTTTTTTAATATAATATATCAGCATAAATTGGGTACTGGCTTTGCCCTTAAATCGCACGTTGCGGAGGCCCGACACCTGTCGTCTCCTCAATAGGGGTGCCATCGGATCGGATATTATCTCTACCATATTCATATCCACACCTAACCTTCGAATACGGATACGGATATTAGCGGATGTGAAAAAATGATATCCGTATCCGCCAAAATCGGATATCAAATATAAACGGATATTAGCGGATCGGATGCGGATACTAATCGGTATGTTAAAATAAATATGGTTAAAGATAATTAAATAGAAATACTTATATTACTTTTTATCTCATCTACTACAATATTAAATGTGATACATACTATGATATTATTGTGTACATATCAATACATTCATCGTATTCATTATCATTTTACTTCTATAACAATAGATTACACGTCCTCCGGTGCTAAATGCCGATTCGGATGACATGATTGATGTCGAAATACTCAAAATATCATGTGGTGCTCTTGCAAGAATCGAATACTTTTCACTATTACTTTTTCACCAACTCAAAATATCAAAATTTAATATCTTATTCCATTGAAGAATAGTCTTCTCCATACTAATATCATTATGAAGCACGCAACATTCGGATATCGGATCGGATACGAATAAGATATTACTTTTACCATATCCGTATCCGCACCCACCTTTCGGATACGGATACGGATACGAATATTGACGGATGTGAAAAAAATGATATCCGTATCCGGATTGGAGGCAGATTAGGATGCGGATATCCGCGGATAATCCGTATCCGGTGGCACCCCTACTCCTCAAACAAGAGAAAAAACAATAGAAGTAGACCAATCGCTGCACAACAAAACAGCAATCGGGGTCCCCCGAAAGAAGAAAAAGAAAATGCCTCTTCTCTCTAATTAAGTGTTTTTCTTCTTCTTCTTTTTTTTCTTTCCTTTTTTGGGGTGTTTTGGTATGTGGGTGTTAATTATAATTAGTAGCATGGTGATGATGAATTGATGATGAAATAACTGTGAGATTTTTGGCCAGTTCTCCCTCCCATCATCGGTTCGTTTTGGGAGGAGGAGGAGGAGCTGCCCCCAATTCCCAATTTTTTTTCAAGTTTTTTTTATCAGATGTTGTTGTGATCAGGGAAGAGAGTAATAGAATTTGACATTTTCATTCAACGAATTGTTGAGAGAATTTAAATACAAGGGAGGAATTTTATTGGATTTTCGCGATGAATTCAAGAACATGGGATCGGATAGGGGAGGGAAGGAGGCGGCGCGGGGGGCGGGGACACCGCTGCCGCCGGCGACTTACTGTCGATTTATTCGCCAAGGTTCGACGAGTTTCAGAACACACTGAGGGGCCCGGCAAGGACTTCGGGTCAATGAGCACACAAGATTTATTTTTTTTATTTTTATTTTTAAAAAAACAAGGTGTAGATTAATTTCAAGTCTGCACATATGGCTCATAAATATCCACCTGAAGGATTTTGAACTGATCACCTCTGGGAAACAAATTCAGAGTCTGATGGCGAGCCAACTTCAAGGGACTATATATATATATATATATATATATATATATATATATATAGGGATTACTGTACCTCAGCCTGCAGGCTGAGAGAGTTTCTCAGCCTGCGGGACGTGGCTGAATATATGCCACACATCGGCCGCAGAGTGTAGGCGCCAAAAAATCAAAAAATTCCCGTCCTAAACAATTGTGAAACAAATTGACAAAAATACCCTTACAAACAGAATGAAGACGACGAATCTGTTTATGATGGTGATAATGACGAGGATTAGGATTTCCTGATGTTCTGATATTCAACCTTATTTGTCTTCTTTTAAAAAGCTTTTAATTCTCTTTTCTTGTAAGGTCTCTTTCTCACTATATTAACTTATAAGCTCTTTTAATTACATATGAAACTGCGACCGCTGTTCTTATATACTGCGACCATAGTCGCAGTCCTACTACGCATGCAATAAGTAAAAATAATTCATAGTTTATAAGCTGCTGAGACAACAGTTACGGTGAACTGCGACTGTAGAATCAGTCCTTATTCAGACAACAGTCACAAATAAAGAACAAAAAAGAATATAAGATAATACGTAAACTGTGATTATACTATCGCTCTCGTTAAGTACTGCGACCATAGTCGCGGTACTGCGATCATAGTCGCAGTCCATGGTCGCATAATATATGTAAAAACCAATTTAATTGTTCATATGAGGATCAGACAACATTCACAAATAAAGAACAAAAAAAATATAAAATAACACGTAAACTGTGATTATACTATCGCTCTCGTTAAATACTGCGACCATAGTCGCAGTCCATGGTCGCATAATATATGTAAAACCAATTTAATTGTCCATAAGAGGATCGGACAAAATTCAGAAATTATACGAAGGACAGTATTTGATGACTAACAATTGACAATTTATGGTCACAGTTACTTAATCATTTATCAGTTCCCAATGCGACTATGGTCGCAATAATAAACTATTTTGGAGTTCAAAGTAATTTAAAGTTATAGTGTATTAACTTTTAAACTGTTTTGGATAACTGAACGGTCACCTAGGAAGTATACAATTTTTGGAAAAGGTAGAAAATAAATTTGGGAGATATTCACGTAGTCCGAGAGCTTAAACCTTTTGGAATTCCGGGATTAAAATATATAAAGGGTCATCAGCAAAGGATTAAAAACATACTAAATTATTTTTACTCAAACTCGTTACTCTCACTGTTCGAAAAATAGATTCAAAAAATGTCTTCTCCACCGTCTTCACCGGAAAAAAGCCAATCATCTAATGATGATTGGATGTATAGTTCTGAAGCGATGCCTCGCTACGGGTCAGAGGATGAGCTTGATACAGACGACCCGTTCTGGGAGTTCATTGATGAACCAAAATACAAACATGAAGAGGAAGAAAGCGAAGAGGAGATTGTCGCTGAAGAGGAGGAAGGGACGGAAAGCGATACGGAAGACGAAAGCATTCATACTCTTGACGACGAATCTGATTACGATGGTGATGACGAGGATTAGAAGTTTAAAAATTGTATTTTGTTTTTTTTAAATATATATAAATCTGTTTTTTAAGGTTAATTGTGTGAATTACATTTTTTACTACTATGTCTTGGTTGAAATGCTGTACAATTGTTACAAACCTTAATTTTAAATATTTTACGCTAAATGAATATACTGCGACCAAGGACGCAGTTAATAATTATATTACTTCACCCGTATAAAATTTTAAAAATGAAGGTTGCGACTTTGGTCGCAGTTGCTGGCCGCAGTCTTAATAAAATACACTGCGACCTTGGTCGCAGTTGTTGGTCTTTAGTCTTAATCAACAACAACACTGCGATCTTGGTCGCTATGCGTGTTAATATAAAAGAAACACCTACCTAACGTACTGCGACCTAAGTCGCAGTCATTGTACTGCGACCCTAGATTGCAGATGCTGGCCCTCTTTATCAATAATAACATTGCGACCTTGGTCGCAATTAACCATGTACACTGCGACCAAAGTCTCTGTCTACATTATATACACAAAAAATAAACTATGTAGGAGAACCTAGATCTGACAAAGAGAGGTAAGGAAATAGGGGAAAAAATAATTTATAAACAATAACCTAAATAATATAAAGAGCGGCAAAAAGAAAGGGGGAAAAATAATAATAAATAATAACCCAAGTCAGACAACGTGCGCTCCAAAAATTACCTTTTGGGCAAATAATAATAAACAATAAGGAAAGTTAACGAAAGAGTAGCTTTTCATAAGGGGTATTTGGTAATTTAACTTCTTCCTATAAGCGGGCCGCAAGTTAGTGAGGTGACAAATTGAGCCACGTCACCGCAGGCTGAGAGAGTACTCTCAGCCCGCGGGCTGATATACATTTTTCTCATATATATATATATATATATATATATATATATATATATATATATATATATATATATATATATATAATATATATATATATATATGGGGTTACTGTACCTCAGCCGGCAGGCTGAGAGAGTTTCTCAGCCGGCAGTGTACGCGCCGGAAAGAAGAAAGGAAGTGATGGGTGTAAAGATTTCCTTGAATCAAATGAAACTATTACAACCAGACTTTTCTTTCCAGTTACAAGGGAGGGAGGATGTTGAGTCTTGAATCCCCCCTTTGTTTAAGGCTGGGTTCTTCGTGTGGCGGTGGAGAGTGAATCTTGTTCTCCGTTGACCGGATGACCGTCGGGATCGTCAGGGATCTTCTCTTCGGCTGGTAGAAAGAGTAGCACAGCTCTTGTCTTCCAAAACTCTCAAAGAGAAGGTAGGCAACGGGTAGCTTGTACGCAGCAAGCTTGACGAAGAGTTGAGCTCTCTCCTTTTTCTGCCGTGTCTTGTCGTCTGATTGCCGGTCTCTCTATCTTTCGATCGTCGATCGTCGATTCTACTCTCTGCCAATCCTCCGATTCTTCTGATCGCGATGATTGCCCCGACCTCATAGCAAACAGGGCTATTTATAGAGGTCCTAGGGGTGAACGTGCCCCCTAAAAATGCTCCACGATGAGGGGCCACTTCCCGCTACTTGTGCGGTGACTGGCCCCGTAATCCGGGTGGTTACAACTGAGGCGCGGGTTTAGACCCACGCGCCTTATTGCTGAGACGCGGGTGTCGAGCACACGCGCCTTGAAGCTGAGACGCGGGTGTCGAGCCCACGCGCCTTGATGCTGAGACGCGGGTGTCGAGCCCACGCGCCTTGATGCTGAGACGCGGGTGTCGATACCTCGCGTCTAGAACTTGAGACTCTGCTTTTATTGGCTTGTCTTTAGTGACTTTTAGACAGCCTACAGAACCCCCTCCAAAGTTTTCGATATTCCGCAATTAACTGGAACGGATTTCGAAATACTTTGGACTCTAGCTGAATTCACCTTCGTGACTGGACTGTTGATGCTCCGGGTTTGATCTTATCTGGAGTTGGTCTTCGTGAGTGTACTATTGAACTCTTTGAAACCACCAGAGTTGATCGTGTTGAGTGTCTAGATACACAGTCTAAACATCCCCGATTGCTTTTTAAGTCTGTCGTGGGTGTGCTTTAAGCCAAGAGTGGTTGGTCTTCTGCTTGTGCCAGTGTACTGTTGAACTGATTTGCAGAAACAGGAGGCCGAACGCATGTGTAGGCTGTCCAAAAGTTACTAGAGGATAAGCCATTGAAAAGCAAAGTTTCAAGCTCTAGACGCGAGGGACTATCACCTGCGTCTCAGCGTCAAGGCACGTTGGCACTATCACCTGCGTCTCAGTGTCAAGGCGCGTTGGCTCGACACCCGCGTCTCAGCATCAAGGCGCGTTGGCCCGCGTCTCAGCATCAAGGCGCGTTGGCCCGCGTCTCAGCATCAAGGCACGTTGGCTCAACACCCACGTCTCAGCGTCAAGGCGCGTTGGCTCGACACCCGCGTCTCAGCATCAAGGCGCGTTGGCCCGCGTCTCAGCATCAAGACGCGTTGGCTCGACACCCGCGCCTCAGTTGTAACCACCCGGATTACGGGGCCAGTCACCGCACAAGTAGCGGGAAGTGGCCCCTCATCGTGGAGCACTTTTAGGGGCACGATCACCCCCTAAATCTCTATAAATAGCCCCGTCGCTATGAAGAAGGTGGAACTTTTGGCGATCGGCATCAAGAGGGCGACACAGAGAGAAAAGAAGCAGATCAACTCTTCAGCAAGTTCGCTGTGTACGAGCTAGCTTTCGCCTACCTTCTCTTTTAGAGTTTTGGTAGACAGAGCTGAGTCACTCTTTCTACCGGCCGAAGAGGAGATCCCTGAAGGACGGTCATCTGGTCAACGGAGAACAAGATTCACTCTCCACCGCCACACGAAGAACCCAGCCTTAAACAAAGGGGGGATTCAAGATTCAATATCCTCCCTCCCTTGTAACCGGAAGGAACAGTTTTTGTTGTAATCCTTTCCATTTGATTCAAGGAAAATTTTTACCGCAAATTCTTGTCCTCTCCTTTCCCGGGTCATACAAGAGATGGCGACTCCGCTGGGGACTACTTTCGTCACTGACGAACAGATCGTTGTTACAGGATGACGTCCTCCGTAAGGGGAAGATGGTCGAATCACTCGTCGTCGAGTTCGACCAGGCGAAATATGAAGAGTTTCTCTCTTCTGGCTCCAAGAGCCCAAAGACCCGCGTCTGTCGCAGGGTCTCGACGGGGAATGGCCCCGAAGCCCGACAAGAAACTCTCTTGGGCGCCGCTGCTGCTGCCCACTGTGCCCAGCAAAGTTCACGCGTCAACACCTCTCAGAAGGCCCGCGTGATCCCAAGCACAGTTGCTGTTGCGACCAACTCCGGCGCACAGAAAACTCGCGTCAACGTCTCTCAGGAGACCCGCGTGGTTAAAATCCCTGATGTTCAACATTAGGATGTTGTTGGTTTCTCCCCACCTCCTCGACGCAATTGAAACGCTGAGCGTCGACAGAGGAGACGTGCGCGTCAACTGCAAGTTGGAACCGTTGGTTGTCCAACTGAGGCTGGACGCGACGTACAATCTCGCGCCTTACCCGCGCCACGTCCAGTACGTGAAATCCGCGTTTGGCGCCCCAAACGCGAGATTCCTCAAGTTGAGTCTTCTGAAGACCAACTCATCAAACGCCAAGGCGAAGCCTCTGCGTCTCGTCTAACGCAAGAAGCACGCGCCCACAGGCGTGGGGCCCAGCAGTCCATCCTCTCTCAAGTGTCTCTGCCCAGACACACTAGGCAGCAACGCGAGACTCGCGTTTCATCTCAGCAGAGACGCCAGACGCACGTTTCACAGCCGCGTCGCGAAAACCGCGTCCCTGAAGCCTGCGTCCAGGCTGTGCAGCACATGGATGCCTTCCGTCTCCGACGTTGCGAGGCTAGTCTTTCAATCCCCCTCCCATGGATTTGAGGGATTACTTGACAAAGAAAAGAAGTGCCAATCAGGTCACTTCGGCATGCTGCTGCCAACGGCTTATCTCCATACTTTCTGGATGCCATTGCGAGTCAGGCGTGAACCAGTAGTCTTTGATCAGACAGCTGACCCTGATTCCCCCGTCAGCTAAAAGAAGACGCTCCCACAGAAGGAGAACCTTCTCTGACGTTGAGTACCCGGAGCTCACTGCGAATATGACAAGCAGGAGTAAGGGAAAATAACTTGTAGTCAGCTCAGATGAGTCCGAGTCTGACTCTGAACCGGAAGGGGTGTATCGACACACTCGCACCCGGACGGGGCCATTCCCCCAATTGACTATAATGCCTTAGCCCACGGCGTTGAAGTGAACGATTCCCACTCCGCCGTAGCTGAATCACGGGCTTCAAACTCTTCCGCCGAGAAGGAGGCTGCCGCCTACATGGTAGGCACTCCTGAGGAGACGGCTAGACGTTTCGAACAGCAAGCCCAGGTCCAGAAGGCACAAATGGACATAATTATGTCTCAGCAGAAATCTATTGACTCCCTCAAGCAGATGCTTGAGCAGTTGCTCGAAGAAAGGAGAAATCTCCTCCTAGAAGGCCAAAGGGCAAGGAGAAAGGGAGGAAACTCATCTTCCGAACCTTCTGAAGAGAGACAGCAATCTACTTCGAATTCGTCCAAACCCTCGTCGCAAGTAAAGGCGACCAAGACCAGGAAAAGACTCATGCTAAGAGGATGAGTCAATTGGAGCGACGCCTCGAGGCCCTTTGCCAATCGCAAAGACCTCCAAGAAGTAGGAGTGGTCTGACCCTATCCGGCTGAGTGGGACTTAGTTCCATACCCTCCTAAGTTCAAGGCTCCAACCCTCCAAGCATTCGACGGGAAGGGGTCACCCAACCAGCACATCTACTACTTCAAATCCCAAACCGGGAATGTAGTAGACAATGATGCTATTCTGGCGCGTCTGTTCATCGGCACCCTGAAAGGGTTGGCCTTTGAATGGTTTATGAAGCTCCCAGAAGGTTCTATCAAGTACTGGGGCGATCTGGAGAAGCTGTTCTTAACACGCTTCTTCGAAGATGACTCCGAAGTCACGATGCCCACCCTTTTGGCTACCAAACAGCGGAAAGGGGAGTCCGTCAAATCTTTCATGGAAAGATTTCGGAACATGGCACTCCGGTGTCCAAGCGGTATGACCCAGGCCACCCTGGTGGAAACATGCCGCCACAATCTCCAAACCTCACTCCTTACTCAAATAGGAGTTGCTGAAAGCCGCACCTGGAAGCAATTGGTCCAACAAGGTGAACAGGCTGAGGAGATTGTCGCCCGCGTCAGAGCGGAGGAAGGTAAGCCTAGGCCGGAAAGGTCGACCAGGCGTGCGCCAGACACATCTCTCCAAACAAAGCGGAAGGATAATTTGGCAACGGAGACCAAATCTCCCGCCAAACCTCAATCAGGCAGGGCGAGTGGCTCTTCAAGTCAGCCTCGCGCCAACAAGCAATATTCTTTCAAGGAGGAACATGTCGATTCACTCTTCAAACTACTTAACAAGAGCAACCGACTGAAGCTCCCTGAAGCTCGACGCCCAGAGGAAGTCGGCAAGACCGACAATCCCAACTACTGTCTATACCACAGAATGTTGGGACACCCCACCAAAAGCTGCTACGTCTTCAAGGACGTCCTTCAAGCTCTGATTGACGCGGAAGTGTTAAAGCTCCGACCAGAGCAGAAGAAGGCGACGGCCAATGTGACGTCAGCTCTCCAGTTCGGAAGACAACCCCCAACGCCTGCGGGGGTGGTCCCTATTCCAAGAGGAGAACTGAGAATAGTCAACACAGACCCTCACCAGCAGCAAGAGAAAGGCTTGGTACCCGTCCCTACACCTCAAGGAGAAATCATATGGGTCCACCCTGACCTTGTCGATGCACGGCAATGGACTACTGTGATCAACAGGAAATCTAAAGGCAAGGCAAAAGCCTCATCTTGCAACGTGGTATGCGCCTCTTCCCGAGAAGCGGAGATTGATATCCCTTCACTGACCGACTCAGAGGAGGAAACGATAGTCTTGGCCGCAGAGCCCAACCAACCAACGACGGGAACCCGTTCAGGACAGACGTACTTGAAACAGTACGGTGAGACGGTAGTAGCCCCTCCACAACCAACTGCGGAGCCAGTCAGGCCCTCCACAAAGCCACCTGTGGAAAAGCAGAAGGAGACTCGATTTTCTCGAGCCCTTCAAAAGGGCATCGTGGAAGGATCTACGGCACCTTACCGCTTTGATGTCCTGGCTCAGTTGGCCAACATTCCGGCACGCATTACCTTGTATGAACTTCTTAGACTATCAAAGTCTACCAGAGAAGCTCTGCAAGAAGCTCTGGCAAATGCTGAGGTCTTTATGACCCAGGTGCCGAAGGAGGAAGATGTAGAGGATTGCCTCCACACCTCCCAGAATGCCCCCTGCATCACCTTCACAGCAGATGATATGCAGGTTAAAGGGAAGCATGATCGACCCCTGTACTTCACAGGGTATATTGGATCGTCTGAGGTGAACCGCATCCAGGTAGATCCAGGGTCCGCATTGAGCATCATGCCTCGCCGGGTCATGCAACATCTCGGCATTCCTACCCATCGTTTGAGCCCTACCCAGACGACTATTTATGGGTTCAATGCCAACCAGACCCTCCGATGGGGAAAATCAAGCTCAGGTGCCAGATTGGAAGCCTCAAGTCGGAAGTGACATGCTACATTATCGACGCCGACACTTCCTACAATCTATTGCTGGGACGACCGTGGATTCACCGCAATTCCATCGTTCCATCCACTCTCCACCAAGTCATGAATATATTGACGGGAGTGGAAAGATTCAAACGTTGATTGCCGAGAGGTATCCGTTTAAAGGGGTCGAAAATTATTTCACGGACTCCCTCCTATATCAGGATCCTGAGGAGTCAAATGAAACCCCACAACCAGAGCAACCAGACTCTGGTAATGAGGCTGACACTGAGCCCGAGAAAGAAGAGTGCCTGTGGGAGTTAGAACCACTTGTAACAGGCACTAATAAGCCCGATGTCGATAATACCACCGATGATGTAGGCGGTTGGTATATTAATGAAGATTTAGATTTTGCGTATTTTTCCGTGTGTGCTTCTGATTCAATACCGTCAGATACTAGCACTGATATAGATGACGATCCCTGGTCGGCAGTAGATGCTTTGACATCGTTGCATGTACCAGTGAAGTCGTCCTTCGAGACATACCGAGACAATGGTAATGCGCAAGAATCTATATTCATGGTTCCAGCCAGACGAAAGGCCAAAAACCAATTCTTTTTGGGAGAATCTCGTCTGAGCCAATGCCCCGCGAAGACTCGGAAAGTGAGGAGGAATCCCCTCAGCTCAGTCATTATGAACCAAAAGCGCTCAAAATGATGAAGTGCATGTGGTACGATCTAACCAACAGACCCGGGTTGAACTTCGGCAAAGGAAGGAGAACGCTACTTCGATCCTTTGTGCCGAAAGGGAAGGCCCCCGATTATTATCATCGGACACGCCGGGGGTTAGGCTACGTATCAACTCCGGTCCCATCAGCCTCTGATTCTCAAGAATCATCGAGCAACGATTACTCTTCAGACACATCATCTTGGGAGTCAGATGTCAGTGTCGGCAACATCTTCAGGGAACTTTCAGTGAACATGGCCTCAACAAGCCACCTGGAAGACGGAGATGAAGAAATGATCCAATCCGATACAGACCCTTGGATCAAACATTTAAATGCTCTTTGGGATACCCGCTTTGAACAGCGCGAGCCACCCACAGAAGACAAGGTTGTTCAGATCAACCTAGGAGATGAGGCCAATCCTAAGCCCATCTTCATAAGTGACGGCCTGTCACCTTCAGAGAAAAGGGTCTAATATCTCTTGTACAAGAGTATATAGACGTCTTCGCCTGGAGTTATGAGGACATGCCAGGACTTGATCCTCAAGTGGCCATGCACCGCCTTAACATCAATCCGGACGTAAAGCCAGTCAAACAACAGCAGCGACGGTTTTGCCCAGAAATAATGGAGGCAATTCAATCAGAAGTCAGAAAACTTATTGATTCTGGCTTCATCAGGGAAGAACAACATCCCGACTGGGTAGCCAACATCGTCCCCGTCTCCAAGAAGAACGGAAAAATCCGGATCTGCATCGACTTCCGCGATCTAAACGAGGCCTGCCCAAGGACGAATTCCCATTGCCGATCACAGATGTCATGATTGACAATACTTGTGGATTCGAACGAATGTCCTTCATGGACGGATTCTCAGGATACAATCAAATCAAAATGTATCCTGATGACGAAAAGCATACCTCCTTCAGAACACCTCTAGGGGTATATTGCTACACCGTCATGTCCTTCGGACTGAAAAATGCAGGGGCAACATACCAAGGGCCATGAACGCCATTTTCCATCAGCAAATACGCAAAACGATGGAATGTTATGTTGACGACATCGCGGTAAAGCCGCACTAAAGGTGATCACGTAGCGGACCTGAAGGTGGTCTTCGACATCATGCGGGCTCATCAATTGAAGATGAATCCCACAAAGTCCTTCCTGGGGGTGGCCAGTGGCAAATTCCTAGGATTTGTTGTAACTTTCACGGAATCCATTTGGACCCAGAAAAGATCCGCGCTATCCAGGAGATGCGACCCCCGAGAAGCCTCAAGGAACTCAGGGGATTGCAAGGACGATTGGCGTACATCCGTAGGTTCATCTCAAACCTCTCCGGAAGATGCCAGCCCTTCGCCAAATTGATGAAAAAGGGTGTCTCATTCATTTGGGATGACGCTTGCCAACAAGCGTTCGAGGAAATCAAGCAATACCTCACCCAACCACCAGTCCTTGCAGCTCCAGTATCCGGAAAGCCGTTTCTGGTGTACGTTCGGCAATGGATCATTCTTTGGGAGCTCTACTAGCTCAGAATGACGATCAAGGACGTGAGTAAGCAATCTATTATCTGAGTAGAACAATGATCGGAGCCGAACATCGGTATAACCCGATCGAGAAGGAATGTTTGGCACTAGTGTTCGCTATCCAGAAAATGCGACACTATCTGGTAGGCCAAACTATAAATGTCATATCAAAAGTCAACCCTCTGAGGTTACTCATGACAAAACCTTCCTCATTAAATGGCCGGCTGACAAAATGGGCCATATTGCTATCACAATATGAGATGCATTTTCTGCCACAAAAGGCTATTAAAGGACAAGCGGTGGCGGACTTCTTAGCTGAACACCCAGATCTGAGAGCAGCCAAACTCTACGAGGATCTCCCAGACGAGGTCGCCGAAGTCTGTCTGACTCAGACGTCGTTCGAAAGTCAAGTATGGTAACTTTTCTTCGACGGTGCATCAAGAACAAGCCCGAAGGGACACATAGTAGCAGGGGTAGGAGTAGTACTCGTTTCCCCACAGAACTATGTGATTCCTCGAGCTGTCTCGTTAACCGAGCCTTGCTCCAACAATGTAGCGGAGTACAACGCTCTTCTGATTGGGATGCAATTCGCCGATGAGATTGGCGTTAAAAATCTCGAGGCATACGGCGACTCCAAGCTCATCGTGAGCCAAGTTCGCGGGGAGTACGAAGTCAGACATGAAGACTTGGTACCCTATCACCACGCAACTATCCACATGGCTGAGGGGTTTACAAGCTTCTACATCGACCATGTACCTGCAGGCAAAATGCGCACTCAGACGCACTCGCATCCCTTGCTGCCTCCTTAGCTCTTCCAGCTGGAGCAATGGAGAAGATATTCGTCTACAGCCACGACCTATATTGCCCAAGAAAAGCTCTCAAGGATTGTAAGGAGTCAACGGGAGGTCGTCACCGCGAAGAAGCACTTGAAGCGTCAACCGGTCCAGAGCCAAGAGACTGGCGATTCCCTTACATTGATTTCGTCTTATACGGCATTCTGCCTGAAGACATCAAAGAGGCGGCTGCCATTCGAAGGAAAGCCCCCAAATTCTATTATAATGCGATTACGTGAACATTGTATCGTCGATCGCATGACGGGATATTACTCCGGTGCCTCTCACCAAAAGAAGCCCAAGAGGTATTGAGGGAAGCCCATGACGGTATGTGTGGAGCCCATCAACCTGGCCCAAAACTGGCACATCGACTCCAAAGATTGGGTTACTACTGGCCCAAGATGATTGCCGATGCCGTCACTTATGCCAAGAGATGTCACGCCTGCCAAGTGCACGGCGATTTCATCCATCAAGCACCAGGCTACCTCCACTCTACGGCCTCTACCTGGCCATTTGAAATGTGGGGATGGATGTGGTTGGTCCTATCAGCCCGCCATCATCAAAAGGACATCGGTTCATTCTGGCGATAACCGATTACTTCTCCAAATGGGCCGAAGCTGTTCTCTTGAAGGAGGTAAAATCATCTAACGTGATCAAGTTCGTGAAATATCACGTTATTTACCGTTTCAGTGTACCCCGGCGAATTGTCCATGACAATGGACCCCAGTTCATCAGCCAGGCTTTCCAGAGATTCTGCGCTAAGTTCAGAATCCAGAGTGTGTCCTCAACGGCATACTATCCTGCCGCTAATGGCCTCGCAGAAGCTTTCAACAAGACTATTGGCAAGCTTCTCAAAAAGTTCGTCTCGAAAAGTCAACGAGACTGGACGACAAGTTGGGTGAATGCTTATGGGCTTATCGCACAACTGTGCGAACCCCGACTAAAGCCACGCCGTTTTCTTGGTATACAGATGCGAAGCCGTGCTCCCACTGGAAATCCAAATTCCATCTCTACGCGTCGCCTTGACAGCAGAGATGACAACCGAGGAGAAGCATCGACAGTGACTCCAGGAACTGAAAGCCTAGATGATAAGCGTCTGCAGGCCCAATAGCAAGTCGAGCTCTACTAAGCTCGAATTACCAGAGCCTTCAACAAGAAAGTTAAAGTAGAACTTTCAAGAAAGCGATCTTGTCTTAGCCGTCAGAAGACCCATGGTGGTGACGCACAAGACAAAAGGCAAATTCCAACCCAAATGGGAAGGACCATTTGTAGTAGAGTCAGTCTACTCAAATGGATCGTATCGCCTCATAACTTCAAATGGCAATACACTCATGATGCCGATCAATGGCAGGTTCCTGAAGAAATACTATCCTTAGGTGGTATTCTTCCCCTGATCAAGTTAAAAGTACACCTCTGATCAAAACAGAAGAGCTTCTTCATTAATATCCAATGCCTCCGACAGCTAGGATAGAAGAAAATGTGGGCTTCCAAGCCCAGCATAAGTCTTCGACAACTCATCATGCTGAGGGAATAGCATGGCTAGCCCAACTCAAACGGTAGTTGGTAAAGGCACCTCAAATCCGTTGACAGCTGAGGATTTGCTAAAAAATCCTAAGGGACACGTTCCCATTTGATCCGATGCCTCCGACGGCTAAGGATAGAGGAAAATGTTGGCTGTTAAGCCCAACATAAGTCTTCGACAACTCATCATGCTGAGGGGAATAGCATGGCTAGCCCAACTCAAACGGTAGTTGGTAAAGGCACCTCAAATCCGTTGATAGCTGAGGGTTTGCTAAAAATCCTAAGTGGACTTGGCTCCACTCCTTCCTCCAAAATCCCCTACCAATTCTCATCCACAGAATGATAGGTCTACAAAATACAACCATTACAGTTACACTATACCTCGGTAATGGAAACTTTTTAATATTCCTTGTCGAGTACAAATTTTGCTTGTCAACTCTACACGGAGTACCAAATTTTCAAATTTGCCAAGTTAACACTACACCTCTGGCACTTCAAATTTTCACTTTGTCAATTCTCACCATAGAATGACAGGTCCTCAAAATTGCTCTTATCAGGAGGCAATCTTTGTAGAGTTAACATCACACCTCTGACAATTGCTGTTAAGTTCAACACCACACCTCTAAACAGTAATCAAGTTTCTGCCAGGTTTAACATTACACCTCTGACAGTCACTCTTCTTCAGACTTCCATATCGAAGCTGAAATGGATGATGCTAAGTTAACACCACACCTCTAGCATCCAAGTTATTGCTAAGTTCAACAATACACCTATGGCCATGACTTTCCTCAGACTTCCTTTCCAAGCTGAGATGACCAATGCTAAGTTCAACATTACACCTCTAGCATTACCCTCACTGTCAAGTTAAACATTACACCTATAACAGTGAACTTCTGAGTTAAGTTAGTATCACACCTCTAACTCACATCCTTGTCAAGTTAACATTACACTTCTGACAAGACCACTTCCAACCTGTTAAGTTAATATCACACCTCTGACGGTAACAAACTTTCCTAGATTCCCCACGAGTCTAGTCCCACTTGTTATTCTCTTCAACAGAATAACAAGTCTACCTAAAAACATTGTTAGGTTAATACTACACCATCACAGTGTTTCCCTCAAATCCCCAGTTGAGCTCAATCAAGTTAATCCCAAACACTTGATAAAGTTCACCCTCCCTGGGGTACCAATTATACTTGTCACTTTCTCTTATAAAGTGGCAGGTCCATCAAAAATTTCATCTCTGTCAAGTTATATTACACCTCTGACAGTATTGTGAGAGTTCCTGAAATAGGATCTTTCCCTACAAAGTTTGACTTGTTGAGATTATCATCATAATTTTGACAAAGTCAAAGATTCTTTGCTTCTACGAGTCTAAGATAAAAAGTTCAAGACAATGAAAGAGGCAAAAAAAAAGAAAAAAAAAAGAAAAGTGTCACTTTTATTTATTTCAAACATATGAAAGTGATACAAAACGCTCTCTTATACAATAAGATGGGGTGTTACAGTAAAAACGCTCTCTTATACAATAAGATTGAGTGTTACAATTAAGGAGTACAAAGAAGTCCCTCTCTCTCTCAGAGGTTGCACTCACTCCTTAAAGCCGCGTCTGATTCCAAGTGCGCGATGTTTTTGTGGCTACAATAGAAGCTGGTTACACCACGATGCATGATGTAAACATCGAAAGCGCCCTAGCTGACTAAGCTAGAGCAATGGTGTTCTTGAGGTCTGGTGGCAGCAGAAAGTCCTGCAATCCTTCGTTTCAACATCTCTTCCCCCAGCAGACCATCCAGCAGACATGACGAGTCCTTGATTTCACTTCTGGGGTGAGAGAGGAAGAGGATCCTACCTGCCACCTTATCCACTGTAGCCCCTCTCGCCGCCGTACTCACCCTGACCATCTCTTGTCAGCAGGCATGACTGGTGCGTTGGATCTGAAGAGACCTTGGCGAGAGTCGATTTCTCGTTAGGACATAATATATTCGCTTGTGGACGACGAGGACCATAATA